>SNQJ01S0188250.1:0-18364 GCA_010110895.2 Picea sitchensis | reverse complement strand
CCCTCCGATCATATTCAAATTCACCTGCACCGATGGATTAAATCTGTAGGGTCTTGCATTTATCCCATATGTCCACTGGCTGTGACCATGGACCTAATCAAGATGCGTTTCACATTTCACAACTTTGGGACTCCTGTGATGAAGAGTCTCGGATCTTCATGTTGCGATCGTCGAAACTCCAAAATGGAGTTTAGTACCACTAGCTTATTCCTCTCTTGTGACCACTATCTGCGACCAGGGGCCAAGCACGAGAGTTCTTCACAATTTCGTACCTTCATGGGATTTCGTCTTGCCTGATCAATGGTCCACAATCTCCCTTTGATCGATGCCTCAGATTAAGTCACGGTTTCACATTTCAACGTTTTGGCATTTCTATGATGAAGTGTTTCGACACTCCAAGTCACGAACCCCAAAATGATCTGAAGGTATTTCGGCGTTTCGCATTTTGGTGTTTCGGCATTTCTATGATGAAGTGTTTCGACACTCCAATTCATGAACCCCGAAATGATCTGAAGGTATTTCGGTGTTTCGAATTTCACGATTTAATCATTCTTGTCATGAGTGTCCTTGACACCTCCAACTCCTGGTATCTGAAACTCTGAAATGGAGTCTAATTAATGGTCCACAATCTCCCTTTGATCAATGTCTCAGCTTAAATCATGGTTTCGCATTTCGCGATTTCATCATTCTTGTCGTGAGTGTCCTTGACACCTCCAACTCCCAGTATCTGAAACTTTGAAATGGAGATTAAGTCATGGTTTCGCATTTCACAATTTCATAGGATAGAGCACTTCCTTCCTTTGACTTCTTAGTTAGTGAAATGATTATCTGTGACCACATGTCCTACCCGAAGATGAACAGTCCTCTTGCTTTCGGAATTTTGTAAGCCCGCTTTACCTTGCACTTTAAAAATCATGCAAGTTCTCCTGGATCTAATGATTGTCGATCCCCATGCTTAGATCTAACGCCTAATATATGTCCTCCATCTACGCGCTTCTCCTGTGTGGACTTACGATGTCTTCTGAGCCTATTTTCCATCAATTGCGAAGAACCTTTGCACTATCTCTTCTGATCTTATCGAGCTTACTCTGTTGCTTCTTCCCAAAATACTTCTAGTGCCCGTATGGCACATTCTTCCTGTACTTAAGCCTCTGCACTATCTCTTTTAATCTTATCAAGCTTTCTTTGTTGCATCTTCCCAAAATACTTCTGGTGCTCGCCTGGCACATTCTTCCTGTACTTAAGCCATCGTCGTTGTTGTGCTTGCCATTAATGACAAGAATACACTGCATGTAAAACATGCCAACCAAGATGACCCAAAACCTGAACGTTTTACCACATATACCTTACTAATTTTTGTGAATATCCTCCATATTTCAGGTTCTGAAACATTACAGAAAAATATTTATAGCGAAAATTCCACAATGAATTGATTCAGGATGATTCCATAACCCTATATTGCACAGGATGTATCTCCGAAAGTATAAGGCATCAGAAGGTGAAATTTTGACCCAACGTACCTTGATCTGTCTACTAAATATCCTCCAATACGTTCCTTCTGAAACATTGTAGAAAAACAGTTATAGCGAAAATGCCAAGGTTTCTTAGATGTAGCAGTGAAACACCAAGACCTTGAGCTTTGATACCATATGTTAAGAACTAAATATCAACATAGCATAGAAAAACCTCATATTAAGTACTCAATGCCTTGAAAAAGAGATAAATTCATATAGTAAGCCTCTTCAAGGGGGAAACCTCCTTATGCCCACATAAATGTACAATTACAACATGATTCCAAATGAAAATGTCTCCTTGATATATATAGGAGACTAGGATGTATAATTACAATGAATGGATTAAATATGACATAAATAAAATAACATTACTAATTTAATATGGCCCAATTAAGGGGTAATGAACCATTATTTAGGGCTTAACAGTGAGAGAATTGTTGGGAATTGATTTCATGAGGATGCTAAATTGCAGCTACAGTTCTTTGAGACTTCATGTCCAGCCTATTGTTGAAACCCGGAAAGGAAGTGGGGTAGCCGAAGGACTGCTGATGTAACACCCTGTTTCCCCCAGTCTGTAAAAATAACTATGTTGGCCAAGAACTATGGCAAACTCAAAGATGTGAATGTTTGATTTGACGGAACTTTGCATAAAAGGTCGATGAATGTAAATTATATAATGAATATGTGTTGCATGAATACTGAGAGAGGGATGTGCTAAAAGAGACCACGATGGCTAATGAGAGGTGGTGGAAGGGACCTGGAATGGTTGCGTTAACTTCCACTGAGCCAGTATTGTACTGGTTTATACTTGCTCACAGATTGAAGCAGCTCTCTGATCCTAGAGTGGATTTCCTGTCATATTGGTAGGTGGGGAGGCTCCTCAAGAGTTAATGAGGGGATGGGGTTGAACCGTCTATCTGTAACAGCCCTCATACCTGACCACAGACAGTGGAATTCATGCCACATGCAACCTTGCAGACATAAATTGGCAAGAGAGGAAATGTGGCAAGGGGTAGAGCAGTGCACGCGATGAGGATCGCGAAAGAGACTGGAGAAAAACTGGAAACGCAGGGAGTTCTGAATGCTAGGAGAAGGATATTAACCTTCGTCCTGGATTATTTTCCTTCATCAGGAGAAGGAGAGTAACATTCATCCTTGATTTCTGTTGAGCTAAAAGTAGGAGGCTAAACCTCAAAGCATCGTGGTCTAGCTCGGGGTGTCTAGTGGTAAATCCATTTGGAGTCATTGAGCCTACAGTTGGGTGGAAACGAGCACCCCTCTCAGCAGTTGCATCACACCTAGTAGATCTGATAAGTGTTTTATACCTTGTATTTTGAAATGAATATCATGAATGCATGCTTCTATTTATATGCCCATAATAATTTATGTATATAATGAATGCCTAGTGTGTCAAACTGGAAATAATGGATGCATGTGTATGCCTATATGTCATCGTTGGTTTTTGTACAAATGGTTAAGTCTGTGGTCATAAGGGTAGCTCTCAAAGGTTTCGGAGTCATGGAAGTTTGAAGCCTCGATAAGTTGAATTTCGTGATTCAAGCTCAGAAGGGATAGCGAGCCCAATTATAGAAAGAGAGAATACCCTATCATTCGGTTAACGAACGGTTGAAATCCTTTCGGGAATACCCCAAATCTGTCGAGACCGATGGATCTAGAGGAGGAGCGTAGGTGTTAACACATTGACCCTTTCAGCCTTTGCATGTAGCGATGGGAACCCAGACCGTAGATCCAAGGATCTGACGGAGCCCTATTGACCATCGATCTTAGCCTTCATATAGGCAGGAGAGTAGCATTTCGCTGACTCGCAACTTGGTGTCTTCAAGGGTAGGGCTACAGGAACTCATGATTCACAAGATCACGATGTGATCATGACCATTAGATCCAAGGCATGGGAGAACCATTGGATCAAAACTTTAGTGGTTATCGCCTATCGGGGGTTCAGAAGTTGAGGGAGTTTCTTTTCAATTGTAGAAGTCAAAGAGTGATGAGCGCTGAGGGCTCGTGCAAACATGTGACCCATCCGTAAGTGGGGACCGTGTGGTTGACAGGTGGTGGAACAACAAGTTCCTAGAGAAAGGTGGGAACGGGTGATAGGTGATGGACACATGTCTCCTGGGAAGGAGTAAACCCATTGTTGACTTATCGTATCTCGGGAACTCATGGAGGAGGAGCATGAGGGCTCAACACTCCAACTCGTGCAGTCGCGAGATGTGAGTAGCACTAGTATTTATCCTAGGAAGCGGGTAACCAGTGGTGGACACGTATCACACTAGGAAAGAGTCAACCCAATGATTGAATTATCGTGGCTCGAGGTTTCATAGGATGAAGGAGCTGCACCCTGATCGCTAAATTCATGAAACGCCGAGAGCCGAGGTCTCGTGCGATGGGCAGCGGCGACACAGCTCATGAGTAGAGTATAGAAGGGTTGAAAAGTGGCACGTGCATGTCGCTTTAGCAGAGTCCACACAACATTGACCTCTCACGTATCGGGGATTTGCGAGGGAGGAGCACGAGAGATCAACACCTCAACTGGCGAGGTTGTGAGTGGTGCTAGTGTTTGGCCTAGCCTACGGTTATATGTAGCAGGCGCTAGTGAGGAGGGAGCCATACCCGTATAGCATCTTGGGTATCGATGTTTGGAGAAAGGGGAGTCGATAGTCTTGATTCCCGACTCACAAGTTGCGAAAGGTGCTTGTGTTAAGTCTAGCTTGTGGTCATTTGGAGGAGGATAAGGAAAGAGAGGGTCTGCGCTAGGCCCCATAAAAGTCTCGAGGATTCTGTTCCTCGAAGAAAAAGACGAAAAATATAACTTGCGGTAGTGGGTGTGTGACAAATTGGTATCAGAGCATGGTTACAACACTTGACCTTCTTGGGCTCATGAACGAGTTGCGTAGAAACTCCATTTGAGGTACTCTTAAAAGGAGTAACCTTCTATCTTAACCCCTTTAGCAAAATCCAAAGTTAAGAATGAAAATTCCTATTATGTATGCATTTGAAAAATATTAATTATGCATTGATTGTGAATGAATATAATGTTGACTAACAATAAGTCTTTTCCTTGCACAACAAGCAGACGATCAACTGCAGGAAACTACATACGCATAGAATGGTGATGCACCATGAAGTGGGGGATGGCTCCCACAATAGAGATGAAGAGTTTGACAAAAGGAGAGTGGTAGAGACCCCTCCCGATCTAGATGAGACTGTCAGAAGCCTCATGGTCGAACTACAGAGCTGTAAGGCTGACAACAAGAGGTTGATAAAATATCAAGAGAAGAAGACATAAATTAATGTTGTCTTGCTACAGATTTTATCCGACATACAGAGATAATTTCATCATGAACCTAACACTAGTCACGCAGACCGACGACAGACAAAGAAAAGTTGATGTCCACCTGATATACGGAAGCATGATCCTCTAAGTGGCCACACTGGGAAGAGCACCTCGAGAAAGGTCCACCCCATAGATAAGGGACAAGAGTCAGACGAGTCCTCTGGAAAGGAAACTGGTGACTCAGAGGGATCTTCTAGTAGCAGGACTAGTTCTTATTCCCGAAGACAACGGAAGAAGCAAAAGCATCCCAAAAGTCATAATCTCGAAGAATTCAAGAAGGCCAAACCACCCTCTTTCGACGGTGAAATAAAGAAGGGGCAGGAAGCGGAGGCCTGGCTGCTTGGACTAAAGAAGTATTTTAGAGTCCATGAATTCTCAGAGAACTTGAAGGCCCGAGTAGCCACTTTCAAATTGAATGGAAAGTCTTCCATTTGGTGGGAAGAACTTAAGAATGTAAAAGGGATTCATGAAGAGGACCTATCTTGGGAACAGTTTGAGAAACACTTCAGAAAGAATTATTTGTCGGAAAAGTATTTCGACAACAAGACTAAAGAATTCTATGAACTCAAACTGGGGCAACTCACCATAGAGGAATATGTCATTAGATTCCTCGAGTTGTTGAGGTATGTACCCTATATAAAAGAAGAAAAGGAAAAGGTGAAACGATTCATCAATGGACTACCTAAGGACTATCAGAACAGGATTTAGTTTGACGAGCCAAAAACCCTAGAAGACACTATCCAAAAGGCAAGATATTGTTATGAACAACTAGGGCATCGGATAGAACCTCACAAAAACTGGAAGAAGAAGAATAGTTTGGGATTCCAGAAAAAGGGGTTTAAATCCCCAAGATTTAAAAACTATAAGAAGGAGTCAAGGATGAGCTTCCCAACCCAAAGTGTACACCAGCAAAATTTCCCCTCCCAGAGCGGAAATAAACCTTCTGGATCTACCCCAGGAAAGATTGATAACCTAAAGAGAGAACCCTTGAAATGTTGGGGTTGTGGAGAAGAAAATCTACTGAGGGACTACCCGCATCGACAACAGAACAATCAGAGAATTTACAACGTTCAAGAATCTACCACCATCAATGATGTGGCCAAGAGTGTGTCACAAATTTATTCAGCCTTGGATAATAAACAAGCTAACCACCAAGCTTCAGTGGTGGAGATGGAAGGTATGATCGCCAACCATCTAGTGTCTATTCTAATTGACCCTGGTTCAAATTTGAGTTATATAGCTCCTAAGGATGTTGATAAGTGTAAATTACAACCACATAAACACGCTAAGCCATGGTTGGTACAGTTAGCCACTGGAACTAAAAGAAAGGTAGCGGAGGTCATACCAGCTTGCCAATTCACTATGGGTGAATTCCCACCCAAGTAACCCTTAACATACTACCCTTAGGGTCATATGACCTATTGATCGGTATGGACTGGCTAGCCACATATACAGCCAGACTAGATTGTTACCATAAAACTTTAGAATGTGTAGGTGAAGAAGGAAGAAGGATAACCCTTTGAGGGATCCAAAAACCTGTCTCGGTGAGATGAATATCAGCCCTTCAAATGAGAAAGTATTGCATAAAGGGATGTCTACTTAATGTGATATAGGTGTTGGAATCAGTTGAATATGAAAAACCAAGCCTCGAAGACCACCCCACACTAAGAGAGTATATAGATGTATTTACGAAAGAGGTACCGGGTCTACCTACGAGAAGGGACATTGACTTCTCGATAGAACTAGCACCGAGAGCGGTTCCATTGTCTAGGACACCCTACAGGATGAGCACACCTGATCTAGTTGAGCTTAAATTACAACTAAAATAAATGATGGACTAAGGCTATATCCGACCCAGTGTTTCTCCATGGGGAACACCAGTTCTATTTGTAAAGAAGAAAGATGGTACCCTCCAGCTGTGCATAGATTATATACAATTCAATAAGGTAACCATAAAGAACAAGTACCCCTTACCCAGGATTGATGACCTGTTCGATCAATTGGGAGGTGCTTCCATCTTCTCAAAGATTGACTTGAGAGATGGATACCATCAAGCCCGAATCAAGGGTGAAGACATCCAAAAAACTGCCTTCAGATGAGATATGGTCACTATGAGTTTTTGGTAGTACCATTTGGATTAACCAATGCCCCTGCCACTTTTATGTGCTTCACGAAAAATGTGCTTAACAAATTCCTAGACAAATTTGTACTGGTTTTTATTGACAATATATTAATTTACTCCAAGAATAGAGAGGAACATGAGGAACATCTTAGACTCGTTCTTCAAGTGCTAAGAGAACATCAGCTCTATGCTAAATTTAGCAAGTGCGACTTTTTCTAGAAGCAAATACATTACTTGGTCCATGTCATATCTGAAGAAGGAGTAGCAATAGACCCTGGGAAGATCAGGTCTATCATGGAATGGCCTACCCCAAAGGACATTTCAGATATCAGATCCTTTATGGGCTTAGCAGGATACTATAGGAGATTTATAAAAGGATTCTCCAAGATTGGTTGTCCAATTATTTCCCTCCAGAAGAAGGGAGCTAAATTCACGTGGACACAAGAAAGTGAAGAAATATTTCAATCCCTAAAACATCTACTGACCCATGCACCTATGCTGAAGATCGTTGATCCTGAAAATGACTTCCTCGTGTGCATAGATGCCAACAAGGAAGGGCTCAGAGGAGTCCTTATGCAAGGAGGAAGTGTAGTATGCTATGAATCCTGAAAATTGAATGAGCACGAAGTCAACTATGTGACCCATGATATAGAACTGGACACCATAGTGCACGCCTTAAAAATGTGGAGGCATTACCTCATGGGAAGGAAATTTTTACTTATGACAGACCACTATGGATTGTGATATATATTTGACCAACCAAAAAACAATGCTAGACAAGCTAGGTGGATGGCCCTTCTTAGTGAGTTTGATTTCAAAATAAAACATATCAAGGGAAAGGAAAATAAGGTGGCCGATGCTCTTAGCAGAAGTATGAAAACAATTCATCTAGCATCGGTGAGCACATGCAAGACGAATGTCAAGAAAAGATTCAGGAATGCACAAGAAACAGAAACATTCTTCCACACCGTGACCTCATACCTGGAGAAAGAACCCACAAGAATAAAGTATGAAGGCTACCAGATGATAGATAGAGGTCTACTAACTTACAGAAACAGATTGTATATTCTAGAATGTGATGACTTGAAGAGGTTCATAATGGATGAACTACATAAAAGACCATATACTAGTGATCCCAAATACCAGAACATGATCACAACCACCAGGAAACAATTCTATTGGCCTGGATTGAAGAAATACATAGTTGAGTACTTATCCAAATTCATAGAATGTTAATAGGTTAAAGAAGAACACCGACACCCAACCGGATTATTAGAACCTCTACCAATCCCAGAATGGAAATGGGAAACCATCTCCATGGACTTCATCACTAGATTACCAACATCGACCAAACAAAATGATGAGATTACCAACATCGACCAAAAACAAAATGATGTCATCATATAGTGGTGGATAAATTGAGCAATTCCGCCCATTTTATCCCCATCAAATCAACTTGTATGTAATAGATATCGTCAACATATTCATGAAGGAGATATTCGTGACTACATGGTATGACTAAAGAGATCGTGGTTCCACGTAGGACAAAATTTACTTCAAAGTTTTGAAAATCCTTGATGGTTGGTCTAGAGACCAAATTATTATTTAGCACGTTTCATCATCCTAAAACCGATGGACATACGGAAAGAGGGAACCAAATATTAGAGGACATGCTACATGCATGTAATGCATCAACCCAAAAGTGGGAAGATTTCCTACCACAGGTGGAATTTCCACAACACATACCAGGAATCCCTGAAAATGAGCCATTTCGAAGTCCTCTTCATGGTAGATCCTGCAAGGTTCTACCGGCTTGAGTAATCCCGTGAACGAAAGCTACTATTGGACCCTCGGCTATTGAAATAAATGGAACAACAAGTGACCGAGATAAAACAAAATATAAAGGTCGCCGTAACGTACGTGCTACCACCTAAAGAGAACCCCCCGAGAATTCAAGATGGGAGACCACGTGTATCTCAGAGTTAGGTCCGTGAACCTTTGAGGATGGGATCTTGTGCCAAGTTGGCACCTCGTATTGTGGACCCTTTGAAGTTCTTGATAGAGTGGGACCTGGCTCATAGGCTAGCACTTCCTCCCACAAGAAAAGCACATACGCTTTCCATGTTTCATTATTGAAGAAATATAAAGGCGATTATAATCACAGAATGACTCGCTTGTGATCTAGGTGGAACCGTAGGGAGAATTCCTACTAGAAACACAATGCATACTAGAAAGAAAGGAAACCCCACTCGTGAACCGAACCATTGCAAAGGTCAAGGTACAGTGGAAACACATTTTGGCCCGTGATGCATACTGGGAAATGGAAGATGCCATGAAACAAACATATCCAATTTTGTTTACTTCTATACGGGCTACGTCATATTGATAGAGAACATCGAGGATGATAAAACCCTTTAAGGGGAATTGTAACACCTCGCTTTCCACCAAAAATAGCTATGTTGTCCAAGAACCATGGCAAACTCAAAGATGTAAAAGTTTGATTTGACGACCTTTTACAAAGGTCGATGAATGTAAATTATATAATGAATATGTGTTGCATGAATGTCACTAGAGGGGGATGTGCTAAATAGACCACAATGGCTAATGAGAGGTGGTGGAAGGTACCCGAATGAAGTTACAAGCACTTCCACCGAGCCAGTACTGTACGGGTTTATACTTGCTCACAAACCGCCTCGATCCTAGAATGAATTTTCCATCAGATCAGTAGGTGGGAGATCCTCAAGAGTTAATGAGGGGATAGTGAATCATCCATCCGTAAAATCCCTCAGACCTAACCATGGATGGAAAAATTCATGCCACACACAACCTTGCAGACAAAAATTGGCAAGAGATGAAATGTGGCAAGGGGGAGAGCAGTGCGCGCGACAGGGATCAAAAAAGAGACTAGAGAACCCCTGGAGTTATGAATACCTAAGAAGGAGAGTGAACCTTTTCCCCGGATTATTTTCCCGCATTAGAGAAGGAGAGTAACCTCGGCCCTGATTTTGTTGAGCTGGAAGTAGAGACTGAACCCCAAAGCATCATGGTCTAGCTCAAAGGTGGATAGTGGTAACACGTTGGAGTCACCTCCATTTGGTTGGAAATGAGAACCCCTCTCAGCGTTTGCATCATGCCTGGTAGATCTCATAAGTGTTTTATACCTTGTATTTCAAACCGAATATCATGAATGCATGCCATGTTTATATGTCTACAATAATTTCTATATAGAATGATTGCCTGGTGTTTTAAACTGGAAATAATGGATGCATGCTTATATGTCATCATTGGTGTCTATACAAATGGTTAAGTCCGGGGTCAGAAGGGTAGCTCTCTAAGGTCTCGTAGTCGTGGAATTTTGAAGCTCCGAGAGGTTGAATTTTTTGATTCAATCTCAAAAGGGATAGCAAGCCCAATTATAGAAAGAGAGAATACCCTATCATCCGGTTGATGAATGGTCGGAATCATTTCCTCGAATACCCCAAATCTGTCGAGATTGATGGATCTAGAGGAGGATCACGGGAATTAACACCTTGACCCTTTCAGACTTCACATTTAGAGATGGGCTCTCGGACTGTAGATCCAAGGATCTAACAGATCCCTATTGACCGCCGATGAAGCCTTCCTATAGAGAGTAGCTACCGACTTGTGACTTGGAGTGGTCAAGGTTAGAGCTACAGGAACTCGCGATTCATGAGATAATGATGTGATCATGACTCTTGGATCCAAGGTACGGGGAGAACCGTTGGATCATTACTTTAGAGGTTATTTCCTATCTGGGGTTTGAAACTTGAGGGATTTTCTTTTCATTTGTAGAACTCGCGAAGTGCTGAACGTCGAGGGGTCATGTAAACATGTGACCCATCCATAAGTGGGGACCTCATGGTTGATAGGTATGAACAAAAAGCGCCCGTAGAAAGGTAGAACAGGACAGACACAGCGTCGCCTGGGAAGGAGTAAAACCCATTGTTGACTTATCATATCTCGATAACTCATGAAGGAGGAGCATGAGTGCTCAACACTCCAACTCACAAAGTCGCGAGAGGCGAGTAGCACTAGTATTTATCTTAGGAAGGTGTAAATCACAGCAGTGGTGAACACGTGTCACACTGGGAAAGAGTCAACCCACTGATTGAATTATCGTGGCTCGGGGTTTCGCAGGATGAAGGAGCTGAACCTTGATCGCTAAAGTCGTGAAATGTCGAGAGACGAGGTCTTGTGCGATGGGAAGTGGTGACATAGCTCGTGAGAAGAGTATAGCAGGGTTGACAAGTGGCACATGTGCATCGCTTTGCCAGAGTCCACGCAACATTGACCTCTCGCATCTCGAGGATTCGCGAAGGAGGAGCATGAGATCTCAACACCTCAACTGGTTAGGTTGCGAGTGGTGCTAGCGTTTGGCCTAGCCTACGGTTACATGTAGCAGGTGCTAGTGAGGAGGGAGCCATACCCATAAAACATCTCGGGTATCGGTGTTTGAAGAAAGGGAAGTCAATAGTCTTGATTCCCGACTCGCGAGTTGCGAAAGGCGCTTGCACTAAGGCCATCTTGTGGTCATTTGGAGGAGGATAAGGAAAGAGAGGGTCTGTGCTAGGCCCCATAGAAGTCTCGAGGATTATGTTCCTCGAAGAAAAAGATGAAAAATATAACTTGCAGTAGTGGGTGTGTGACAACTGAGCAGAGAAGGGGAACACTTCCTAGGTAGGAAATGCATGTGGGGAATGAGGGACTGTAGGCTGTTAGTTGAGTTGGCACCTGAGACAGAGTATTTCCTGGTCTCTATGAGCCTTTATCATGGTCAGGAATCCATTTACCTGGGTGGAGTTTAGTCCCAGCTTGGGGGTGACTCACTACTGAGAGTGATGAATAGTGTGGTCTAAGGCTAGGAGGTTCGTGGAAGGTCCACAAGAAATTGGTGACATTCTTACCAAGATAAGTGCCAATTGTGTGATAAATTTACATGCTGCATTGTTATTTATGTGCTTATTTTTATGGTTTATCATATGTGTGGTTATAACTATGTTTATTTTTATGGGTATATGTTGCATGTATATGATTATTGTTATTTCAGTGTGAATCCGTGTATTTACAAATGTAATTGTATGTCTGCGTTTTATATATAATTATTCTGCAAGAGTTCTGTGTGTATATTTTAATTGCATGTAGTCCTTCAAAGAAACATTTATGTGGCATAGCTCAGTTGGATGTTGGGTATGTTATAGTATGTTCCGCATAGAGAACAATAAGAGTTCTCTGGTGTAGCGTGGCCCAGAATGGATGGTCGGGGACGTTACAACATTCCCATACCATTACAAGAGTTCAACATTCCTGCACCAATATAGTTATTCCCGTACCTGATATTGTAGCTTGGCATATTGGCGTGTTTCTAGAAGGAAATCAGGAACATGGGTTTTATCCGTAATGACATTGACATATTGACCCGCGAATAAGAATTTTCCTAGATTTTGTGTGTGGACCTCTAGCAAAAAATTAATGTTACAGCTAAATTTAGCAGACAATTCCAAACTACCAACTTTCGCCTCGATTTTCGTATAGAGGATATCAAATCTAAAAATTCTAGAATATGGGTTTTGTCGAGAAGGTTGAAATTGAGTAATAAGTGAGCAATTTTTCAAAATTCGAAATGTATTAAGAGTTATGTTTGGATTTTTAACACGAATCTGCCCAAATTGGTGAAAAACCCAGAATTGGGGATTTGTTACCAAAAATTGTGAAATTTGAAATCTGAGTTTGAGATTTGATTTTATATCTTCTCAGTGGAACTAATGTATAAATATAAGCTCATAGAGCATGATAAAGGGGAGGAATGATATTATATGAAGGAGTTGAGCATTATTTTGTAAATTGAAGTGTTGATCTATTATTTAATAAGGAATTGATCATTGTTGAAGTTTTGGGTGTCCTTCATATCCGATTTAGTTTCTCAGATGTTTCCCAGGTTGGGAAGGGCCCCTCAATATGGGTAATGTCTTATTGTTCCCATTTTTATTAATTACATCCAATTTTTTTTAATTTGATTGAATTTTGATTCATTGATTTCTTATTATGTTCATTTAAATACTAAAGTGTTCTTATGTTATTCGAAATTCAGATCACAAGTTCAACTAAGACATTATCATAGTGTGTTTCTTATGCATTGAATTCCATTTGCATTTCCATGATTACTCTTGTGTGTTCATTATCCAAGCATACTATGTTCTATGTTAAACAATTTCCCTCACATCAACATCCATTTTCCCATTTAATTCACCCATTCAATCGCCTCTTTCATGATGTCCATTCATCCTTATAATCTACACCTTGAATCACTATCCATCAACATTGGATTCACATTCTATCACATAGAGAAGAACCCTATTTGTTTTCATCATGTCACTCCTTGTTTGATGAGTGCACATTCAATATTATACTTACATGTATTGTCCACACAAAGAAATCACTCTTCCACTTGAATTAATGCATTAGATTTTGTATAATTGAATGCGTTTAATGGATATAGATCTCTGATCAAATTGCAGAAGTTAATGTTTCTACTTTACCTTTACTTTTTGTTAAGCTTTTCATTTCATATTGAATATCCCATTGCAAAGAGAATTCATCTCATCATTCCCATTCTTATTTAATTTTTTATATGGTTGATACTTTCAAGAGACATTTTATCTTCAACCTTTTTAATTACAGAGTTAACACTTCTTCTCCTATTACTATTCATTATACAAGTATCCACTTATGTCATATATATACCTGCAATTTGGTCCATTCCTCTTGCAATCATTCTTTGTTAATATTCTTCATTATGTTTGATGTACTTAGTTTGAGAGAAGATATTGAGTAAGGTTGTGTGCGTGTGTTCGCATTTGAGAATAATTTCATTGCTAATTTCATGTGAAAGTTTGTTGTTGGCCCATGCAATTCCATAGTGTAGAAAGAGTACTCTTAGGTAGATTTACTTTCCTGCAGTTCATTTTCTATAATTTATTTTCTGCACTTTGTTTTGTGTGCTCAAACATTATTTGAGGACCACTAAAGACTCAAGACAATTGTCACATAGTCCAGTGTTAAGTATGAATCTTTTAGTGTTTTATAGTTGATTCCATTAAATGCATGTGTGTTTATTTACAACATAGATTGTTAACTCTTTAAAAGACACTTCGACAAGTTAATTTGGATGTTGGAAACACAGTGCTCATGCATCATATGATTGTCTTCATTTGTATCTAGATTGAGCCCTAATCATTAAAATAGAGAACTTGAAGAAGAATAACGGGTTTCACAAAGAGTTTTCAGTTATTTTACAATTACGATAGAATAGTCTAGGTTTGGTCCTACACACATTGTGTTTGCACCTCACAAGCCTATAAAACTTGGATTGACATTAAATGTAACATAAATTTTTGCATATAATTTACCCAACATTTTCGGTGTCGTTGTTGGGGAAGTGATAAATGGATTAGAGCATAGGTAGGTTGATTTTAAATTACACATCTCGCGGGGGGGGGAGAAGTAGTAAGACAGGAGGTAAGAACCTGTGTGACCACTATTGTGAGTTTCCCCAAAACCTTCATTGCTACTTTCTTGCAAGTGTGTTTACTTTCATGCAAGTGTGTTTGTTTTCCTTCAAGTGTGATTTACTTTTATGAAAGAGTATTTCTTTTATGCAAGTTTGATTTCTTTCCTGCATGTGAGTTTATTTTCATGTAAGTGTGGTGTGTTTTTCAATTATGCAATTAGGTTAATTTCATTCATTCTAAATTTCATTTTTTCTTCTAAATATTCCTTTTGGGTGTTGTAAGAACCCCTGTTGTGACATCCCCATCCACCCACGCCGATGCATGCTACACGAGAGAAATATTTTGTTCTCTCTGCGGAATATAATGTAACATACCCAACATCCAACTGAGCTATGCCACATAAATGTTTCGAACTGCATGCAATTAAAATATATACACACAGAACTCTTGTGGATATATATATATATATATATATATATATATATATAACGTAAACAAACAAATACATCTGTAAATATATGGATTCACACTAAAATAACAGTAAACGTATACATGTATCATATAAAGGAAATACCCATAAATATGCAGACAGTTATAACCACACATAGGATAAACCCATAAAAATAAACATGTAAATAATAATGCGACATGTAAATTTATCACACAATTGACACTTATCTTGGTAAGAATATCACCAACTATGTGTAGACCTTCAATGAACCTCTGATCCTTAGACCACACTAATCATCACTCTCAGTAGTGGGTCACCCCTGAGCTGGGACTAAACTCCACCCAGGTAAATGGATTCCTAACCAGGCTAACGGCTCATAGATAATAGGAAAAACTCTGTCACAAGTGCCCACTCAAACTAACAACTTACAGTCCCTTATTCCCCACATGCCTATCCAACCCGAGGAAGTGTTCCCCTTATTTTTTTAATAGTCCTTCGGTTGTCCAACTTCCTTTCCAGGCTTCAGCAACAGGTTGGACAGGAAGTCTCAGAGCCCTATAGATGCATCTTATCACCTGCAGGAAATCAATTCCCAACAATTCTCTCACCCAGAGAGGAATTTTTCATGGGCCTAACAACCCGCCTCTTCAATATCCCATGGGCCTGACAACCTGCTTCTTCAGTCCAGCTCCCAAAATGACCATCTACAAATACAATTATGGCTATGGATACAGGTTTAGGTACAGTGACATGAAGGTACATAAGATAGCTCAATGTGTGTGTGAATGCGCATGGATGATTGACTGGATGACTGAATTATGGAAGGAAGAATGATGGAAAATGAACTAAGTCCAAACAATATGTATGTGTGTCCCCAACTTGACACTTGTCATGTTGGAAGCTACTTTGGCCCACTTTTCCCCATCTTTAGAACTTAGGATAAAATAATTATCCATACTTTATACTTTAAGAAATATTAATATAATATTCTTTTTTGGCTTAAGATCCCTAGCTTATCCATTTTCCTTAAATTGTACCCCCCCCTTTCCCTAACTAGTTGAGTTTAGTACCCCATACTCTTTTATTATGGCCAGTCTGCGCATAGGGATGTATTTTATATTAATGATGAGACATATACAAAAGTAGATGCATTGGCCTTTAACATCTAGGCTCTTTGGCCTAATAATAACAAAATTGGATCACTAGATTATAAAACACATCATATACACAAAGGGTCCTTGGCCTCAAAATCGCATGCACTTAAGTTGTTGTACGTGGTATCCTGGAATGTGCACACTTCCTCATTTTACTACACAATACATGCACACACTATGCCATGAAAGGTGCATACATAAATGATATCAAACAACTCACCAACTTAAGTACATTTTCATTTACATTACAATTGGGTTAGGCCTAGGGATATTACAATCCCCTCCCCTTATTTATGCACTGTCCTCAGTGCGTTATGTACTCATATTCAACAAAAGTTAAAAAAACCTTAAAAAGATGTGGGTATTCTGCCCGCATTGCATCCTCATGCTCTCAAGTAGCATCCTCAGGACCATACCAGGTCCATTGGACCTTTACAAGACCTATGGCTCGATTCCGTAGCTATTTTATTTTCTTGTCCAAAATGCGTACCGGATGCACTTCTAAAGTGCCTTCTTGCTCCACCTAGATCACATTCCAATCAATAACATGATTAGCATCAGGTATGTATATCCTGAGAAATGATACATGTAATACATTATGAACAGACATATATGCAGGCAATGCAATCATATAAGCCATTGGACCAATCCTCTCTAGAATTTTAAATGGCCCTTAATAGTGAGCTGCCAACTTTGAACAATTTCCCAACTTCAGGGAACTTCTGTTGGCTTTCACTTTAAAAAATACATGGTCTCCCACTTTAAATTCCCTGTGAGTTCTTCCCTTATCAACATAGGTTTTCTTCCTGTCTTGGGAAGCTTTTAAATTTTTCTTTATTTTTATCATTTCCTCCTCCATTTCCTTGAGCAAATTTGGCCCAACCACTACTCTATTTGATGGGTTATCCCACCTTAATGTTTTTTTTTCATTTTCTGCCATAAAGTTCCTCAAATGGGTTCATCTTTAGAGATGTTTGGTACCCATTGTTATAAGCAAACTCTACCAAGTGTAGGTAGTCTTCCCATTTTGATGGTTTATCCATCGCATACATCCTCAACATATCCTCAATCACTTGATTCACCCTCTTTGTTTGTCCATCTGATTATGGATGATAAGTTGTACTAAAATTCAAATTGGTTCCAAATCCATTAAAAAATCCCTTCCAAAATTTTGAGGTAAATTTTGGATCTCTGTCAGACACAATTGTCTTCGGTATGCCATGTAATCTAGCAAGTTCTCTCATATAAACATCAACAATGTTGGATTCCTTGTGAGTGATATTTAGATGAATAAAATGGGTAGATCTAGTAAGCTTATCCACCACTACCATTAATGAATCATGTTGCTTGTTTGTTCTGGGTAGTTTGGTGATGAAATCCATTTTTACAACTTCCTATTTCCACTCAAGAATGGGTAATGGCTATAAAAAACTAGTTGAGTGTCTATGCTCAGCCTTTATCTTTTGACATTCCAAACTGTTAGCACTAGGAGTCACCTTCTGATTGCAATGAAGGTAAGCCTAGTACCCATCAGATTATATGTGAAAGTATGAGTGTTTTTTGAAAGGTTGAATGGAAAAACTCGAAATGATAATATCCTAACTCAGAAACAGGGCTTAACATGTACTAGAAAGTAAGGTTTTGACTAACTTCAACCAGTAGTTTGTGAGTAAATATGGATAGAAATAAGACTTGAATGAGAGGAATGTAAGGGCTACTACAAACATCAAGTCCACAAGATCCTAAGGAAGAAAGTTTCTTAAAACAAGATCTTCTTGAAATCAGAAACTAAGGAGATAAATAAACACCATGACAATAAAATGATCAAACATCCATCATATCATTACCATAGTTATCCATATGAAACATTCAAATATGAACATTTTGTTGGCAAATTTAGTGGATAGAATGCAGTGATGGTTGTTGTCATTAATGGCAACAGTAGAGACAGTAGGATAAGAAGGATAAAACCCCGTAGGGATTTAGAAGTAAAATCTTAGGAGGAACAGCCTTGAAGAAAACGCGCACAACAAGAACTTAAAGAGGAAAAAGGAAGAAGAGCCAGTGACCGTTGGATCCCATCTAAATTTCCCGAAAGAACTAGGACCGTCAGATCTGTTGAAGCTGCGAGAGAGATAAACTCATCGGAGAATCGGCGATAGAGGAGATAAACTCATCGGAGAATCGGCGATAGAGGAGATAAACTCATCGGAGAATCGGCGATAGAGGAGATAAACTC
>SNQJ01S0188249.1:5973-18364 GCA_010110895.2 Picea sitchensis | reverse complement strand
CCATAAATTCTATGGAATCTCTTATAAATGTAAATAAAAAAATATTTATATTCTATTATATATTTTAAATCTTAATGCTTAAAAAAAACATGAGAATTGCTTAAATATTTAAACAACTCTAATATGATCATCCTAGCTCAATATATATTGCCCAGCCACTTTGAAAATTTGAATATTTATCAGACTACAATTTCTACATGGACTTCTTATATGTTGTGTTTTCCTTTTCCTTTTCCTGGATATAGTCATTGTGTTTAAATCTCATTTTGATCATTCCTATTATTAATATTATTAATGTAATTAATTTTTCTTATTTTTTATTTTGACATGTGACTATTCTCATAGTTTATATATCATGCTTAATTTTGATTATGTAATATTTTAAAATTAGCATCAATCAAGAGAATGTGAGAATGTCTCTTTGTACATAATTGGTATTAGATGATACACATCTAATGCATATGCTCTATATATCCATTAATTGTTTGAATTACCAACCTTTGTAAAACCAAGAATCAACCCTTTTAACTTACCAAGTAAAGGACTAATTCATTTACAATAATTTATATCACAGGTGAAATTTTTCTATAAAAAGGATGGCCACCTAACAAAGTTGTTACAAAATAATTCTTAGAATGAGAACAATTTGATCCAAAAAGTGACACAACTGTATGCCACACTTCAACCATGTTTCTAGTTGTAGTTCCAAAAGATTGCAATTTCTTTACAATGTTCAAAACTTTTGGATGACGTTCCTCTCTTTTAGCTTTATAGTTGTCAGAGGCCTTCTATCACATTTAATGTTTCTTTGCCCATATTGACTTTCAAACTCTGCAGAATTTTTAGCCCGTTCAAGAATGGTGACTACCATTCATGAGCAGCGATTAAAGAAATAACATGAAGTACATAATATTATGGTCTTAGTGAGGACTCCTCTCTCTACTTCCTATTAGGTTATATACAAAGTCATTCTATACCACAACAAGATTGCATGAACACTCTAGCAAAGGGAAATCAAGGAACTCTAGAAAAGGGCACACCATTAAGTTGGGCATACTTTAAAAAAAATGTCATAAAAAAGGTCCTTCATTGAAATTGAAATATTGATTTTATAATTTAAGTTCTATGTATTTTTAAAAGGTATATATGGTGTAGTTTCTTTCTATTTCCAGATCCAAATTGTTGGGGGAATATTTTCCCATAGATTTTGATGTTTGTCACTACAGTATTTCCTCCACCCGATAACTATGTGCTACAAATTGTAGTGCATGCCATGCTTCTTGGAGTTTGACAAGTACAAACTTGTATGTGGTTTAATTTGAGTTCAAAGGTGCATATAACAATGACTATTTCCGAGTTCCGTAGCTGCCTTTATTCCTTTGTTGCCTCTAATAGATATGTAATTACATGCTTAAGCTTTTTCCAAATACATGATTACTTTAGAATAAATGTGTCATGTCTTAATTTTATCAATGGTGCACGTTTTTGCCTCTTCTAAATCTGTAATTTGCAAAGTAGTGTTGTGAATGCGTTATATTCTTTGTATAATTAGCTCCACGCTCTATAGGTTGTGACAAGGTGTCAAGGGTTTGGAGGAAAATCCCTTAAAAAACAAAAATAAAAATTGGATTGTTTTTTGCTTGTTTTGGTGTTTTTCGGCCAATGGTTGTCATCCCATTGCAATCTAATTATGGGTAAGGAATTAATGTTGTAATATAATCTGGGTTAACAAACTAGGGTTTTGGATGTGAAAGAATCATATATATTGTATTGTAAATGGTGAAATTAATACAATGAGAAAATAGAGATGCAAATCTAAGGTTTGTTGATTTTTCCAGTTAGGGGTTTCCAAGCTAAATCTTTGAGTACTATGTGTGATTGTTATTGTTTTCCTTTTTATTTTTATAAAGAATCTGTGTGCATTGCTTTACTGTAAAGGTTTAAAACTTACAAGCGGTAGACCCTTTTAAAATACTTATCCTAATTCCTTCACTGATAAATAGATTGCCTTCTTGCCCCGGGGGTGTAGGGCAATGGGTGATGGAGTGTAATGTTAAGGCACTCTATTATGTGAAGTCATTGGTTCAAAACCTCGGCTTACCTTGTGTGTCGCGTATGGGGTAGCGTGGACACACTTGGAGGTTAAAGTGGTAGCAATCGGATAACACAACCTTGTGTCACGCGAAAACATGCCTGGCTAGTTATCGATTCTGCCAGTGACCAAAAAAAAAAAAAATAGGTTTCCTTCTTACAATATCAAGACTATGTTACAAAATGAGAGTTGTTGGAACTTAAAGCTTATTTGATATATTCTAAATATGTATTACACCAATATAAACCTGACCCTTTCAATATATGCATCTTGATATCTTCATTTACAAACACACTGCCTTCTTACAGGTATGGACCTAATGTTGCAAGATGAGAGTTGTTGGCACTTAAAGTTTATTTGATATAATGATCATTATGGATTAAACCACTCTAAACCTAGATTTTTCCATATGTTTTGGGATTATGAAAAGTCTACCAAGCAGATTCAATGTGAAAGGATTTCCTACAATATCAGTTTTTGGTTCTAATAAGAAGAGTCCAATGCCTTATGAAGGTGTATGGACGGCTTATGCAATTGAACCCTTTACTCTTAAGCAACTTGAGATGATTTTTTCTTCTCTGGAATTGTTGGAGCTTACAAGCCCAGTATGTGGGATCATATTTCTTTGTTACAGCAATATTAAACTTCATGAATTTTTCTCCTCTGGAATGTTTCTGCTCTGGAATTTCTTTTGATTCAGTATTCTAATTTTACTGAAGGGTTTAGGACATGGATAACTTGGCAAAACGGCGACGATAACGTCATCCAATTGTCACTTTGGCATTGGAATTTTGATGTCTCTCAAGTATTCAGATCATGAAAAAATTACCAAGACAACGAAGATGATGTCTATATCTCGTTGATGATAGAGACTTGGTATTTCGATGATAAAATCCATTTGAGAAGCATGCAATTGCTGCCACATGGAACCTTTAGACGTCGATTAATCATTGCACAAGTTTCCTAACTTTGACATGAATAAGGGAAACTGAAACTTTTTGAACCTGCCACATGGCACTCTAAATGCGTCAAAATCCTGACTATGGATCAACGCTGCTAAATTTATGTCAAACTACGACACCCAAATTCTAAAGATGGAATTTTCTTTCTTCCAACATTGTTGCGACTTCATTGACATTGGTACAATGTTGGCATTTGTACCCCAATCTAGTGGTGTTTCCTAACATACACACTCATTAGATAGAAAATCAAATGGACAAGATAAGCATAGACTCCACTGATTCATTCAACACCATGTGAGAGAGAGAAATGAAAGGGAAAAACATCATAATATGATTGAGTTTTATTCATCAATAAGTGGTAGAAGTGTTACAATTGTGATTTGCAGCGACAGACTTAATAGTTTGGTGGATATAGTAGAAGCTCTAGGGATTGGGACTATAAAATTGTGATCTTGAAGCATCCCTTGTTTTTAATACAACAAGGACACCAAGGATAAGGACTCTAAAATCACAATCATGGGCATTATTGAATCCATTTACAAAGTCCATTACTCATATAGTGCTTACAAAGAGAAGAAGAATGAGATAAGCGTAAAAAATGGCTCAAATGTTGTAGATCCCTCTCAGAAACCAATTGCTCAAGATTTTAGAAGCATAGTGGTGCAAAAATCCCCATCATCCCCCTTTTGTATTGTTGTAGCTTCCTTTTCTTATAGATTTTTCCTTCTCCCAAGTGCATGTTGGCCAATCATAGATTTTCAAAAATGTGTGCTAGTCAAATCCATGATTTTCAAGAGGTAGTTGGGTTTTGAGGTTGATCCTTGAATTCATGCTACTAAAGTCAGAGAAACCATACTGGGAGGAAACCCAAAAATGGTTACATGTCTACTTCTCTCCCTATCTTGATTTAAGACCACTCCCCCCAAGTACTAGGTTGATGGTCTCAATCGTCCTGATTGTTGCTAATAGTGGTAGTTTGGTGAGCCATGAATGTTGAATTTACCCAAAATGGGTTGGTGTAGTTTCCCCCCATTACTTTATTGGTGAAACTTGCAATCTCCTATTTCGCTCATGGCTTCTTGTATTGGTTTTCCAATTGCAACAGAATGGTAGTTTGATGGAAAGAAGCAACAATGTACTTAAACATTTTTTATTTTCCCTTTTCTTCTTTACAAAGGAATTGACGAACTTGGTAAAATCACCCACTAAATCCCTTTATAAATATTTATATGGGGACATGTGGTAGTTTGTGATTAACTACATAGATTTGGTGATGGGTCTCTTTCAATGAATATTTGGAGGGGGGCACATGAAAGGATCTTATTAGTTGTGGAGCTCCATATTCCCCTAGGGTGAATCTCTCACCAATTTAATTTGGGCCATTGATTTGGATCGGTTGACGAATATCCATTGTTGTTGATCGACCTTGGCACTACCAAAATATTTTACACTAGAGGTGCAACCCTCACTAATGGATTTCTAGCCATTGATCTAATCAGATGGAGGTGATATGTGCCACTTCCAACATTGGTGGGGGGTTTATATTTATATTCCAAGATCTCTTGTGAGTTATTGTGGGCTATTGATATTATCTTGTGGAGAATCTAGGTCATTTGAGTCACTTTCTATTTTTGGAACCCCATTTTCCATGACCTCACACAAAATATTGTGAGTTGTTGATTTGCGCAGAAAGAAGAAACCTCGGTTGTTGATGTGCCTTTCATGAGGGCCACTTGAGTCATTCATCTTTTCATGCGGGAGTGATCTGGATCATTCATGGTTCCTTGGGACCTGTTACCCCCTCACTTCTAGGGGTAACTAGAGGATATTTTTTCTCAATAATCCACATTCCAGACAACAATTTCGATGATGTCATTTTGGACTCTCCACAAACAGTTGCCTACAGATGCCTTCAATTAAATGCTTAGCTTAGCTCACTCATATGACATGGTGCATTACACTTTGGGGTATATTGTTCTGACACTTCATATTGAGTGGTAGTGTCAATGTTTGGGACATGAAAATGGTGATTATGGGATAAATTGGATAATGAATCATGATGATTTGAATTCATACCTTTTCCTTGTTTCAACTTGGTGGTCATCATCATATCCTAGTCCAGTGTTGTCACTCTTGGGAAAAATTTTACTATCGAGGGCCTTAATGGGGGTAACATGTCCATATCCCTTACCATGAATAACATATTATGCATATGCTTTATCCGTTGTCCTTTCTTTTGGGTTGGTTGTAACATGTATCCCAAAAGGTATGTGCTTCATAATCTCATGACAAGAAAGGGATTGAATGCACGAGGTTGATGCATCTTTATAAAAAATAATATAGAAAGAGGAAAATCCCTAATTCAAAATGCATGGCAAAGAAACAAACAAGAAAAGAAAAGTATTAAAAACAAATAAAAAAGTGAAGCATGAGATCTTCCCCCTCGCTAAGAGGCCATCACCCCAAGTCCTATGCAATGAATGCATATTTTACAAAAGGAATTAGCAAATCAAATGTCAAAATCCAAAAAAGGTTGAATCAATAAATAAAAAGGTAAATAGGGGTTTGGAAAGACACAGTGTTGAGGAAAGGGTACATCATTGCCTAAGCGCTCCCTCTACAAAGGCACTCATGAGGATGACTATCATGCATGACCTTGCATGTCAATGACAATCCACCCATGAAGTAAACCCCAATCCATACCACATATTGTTGCACATACTCCTTGATGGGTTCCCTGGGACATACTTCTTATCTTGGGTACTGGCACACCTAATAGGGGGTAATAATGATCCTTCCATACCTAAACTTGGAAAATTGTATAACTTTGTAAGCTAGTGTGAAGTTTGAAGAGGATACTTTATGAGATCTATATAATGGCTTTTACATTGACATGACTCACTTTATATGTTGTGTTTGGATTGTGTACCTTACCTCTGGTCTTGATGATGCATTGGACCACATGATCCCCTCATCGGAAGACGGATTGCACATGACCACATGCTTGGTTGACACTTGGATCCTTTGGAGGATATTGAGTGGCTACTAGCACACTTCTATGGAGGTCATCCCCACCACTTGATTGAGATTGTTCCACATTCTCTTGAGGACATTGGATTTGGAGAGATGGTGTGGCACATTTCCATTGATGATGGTACGTTGTTATTCTATGATGAGACGTTGCACATTTATGATGATGGGGCATCTTGATGTGATGTTTGGGCTTCTTGATGATGATATGGCACCTTTTGATGAGAGGTCACACCCTTTGGAGATATGAGACACCTCTTGGAGATGAAGTGTTGAAACCTTTCATGGCAACATTTCACTTTTGAGCCCCTATTCACCACTTTGGAGTGAGTTGTCCCCCTCATGAGGCCACACGTGTTGCATGCACACGTGTGAGATCTAGCACACTCTTTTGAGGGACAATTTGATGTTTGATCTACTTTACTTCATCTTGGAGGCATTGTTTTGGGTCTTAAATACCTATCCACTCATGTATCATGGATATTTTATGTTATTTTTCCTTATCTCTAGGGTTTGAAAAAGATAAAGGCATTATTTTATATTTTTAGGGATTCTATTGTGTGAGAAGAGTGTTAAATCTCTCATATAAATAAGAAAAACACTTCTCACTAGTAAATCATTACTGTTTGTGGAGATATATCACTATTTGTCTACTTCTGCTTTATCTCTTATGAAGAATGCTATGGATGGTTAGTTAGAGTGATTTTTTGGAGGAGATATGCTTGTGGATTCTTTGCTACTATTTGGATGATCATTGTTAGGGTTTTGATTGATGAAATATTTATTGAGTAAGTGATCTCTTTTCCTCTTGTGGTTATGTTTATGAATGCATTTGAGTGTAATTTCTTTTCTCTAGTGTCGGTTGATCATTCTCTCAGATTATTCTTGAACAAACCCTTCTTATCAAATCTCTTCGAAGGTTACTAGTGATGAACCTTCCCTTGATTTGTCCCTAATATTTTAGGAGGATCTCCTAGGGTTAGTAGTGAGCAACCTCTAGGTATCACCCTAAAAAAATCCACTCATTTCTCTCCAAAGGGATCCTTAATTGACCCCATATTCCCAAATAATAGTAGGTACTAGTCACTCTCCCAATAGTCAATCATTTAATTCTGAAAATTACTCTTATTTTAAAGTTTTAGGGTTAATTTAGGATTTTATTACAAAAAAAATCAATTTCATCCATAAATAACCTAGATGTTTTGGTTTATATGCATATTGTTGACCTAATAAACAGTGTTAAAACCCTAATTTGTATTTTTGAAGTGTTATTACAACCTTTTAGGGTAAAACATCTAGGGTTGTTATATGCTCCTTAATTTTCTGATTTTGTTGGCTAATGAAACTCTAATTTATCTCATTGTTTATCCCTCGTATTTCATTAAATTATTTCTTGTCAAATGGATTTTTTTATTTGTTGTTGTAATTTGACATCTTCTTCCAAGTTTTACAACATCCCTAGGCTTTTTCTTCATTTTTAATGTTTGTGGATCCTCTTGAGTCTTGACTTGACTTGGAAAACCTATTAAATTGACCTAGATCCTCATTACTTTAAATCTAGAATTTTTTTTGTCTTACCACCTCATTAATACCTTGTCTATCTTATTTTATTGGTGTTAGTTTGAGTACTCACCCCAAGGGGCCCTAGACTTGATTGTGTCTTGCCTAGGATTCTTGGAGGCTACTAGGGAAACCTCCCTTGTGTTGGATTCTACTCCTTCACTAAAAAGAGGGAATTCTTTTCCAAGGTGACAGTGGTAACATCTTCCATGTTCCACTAGTCTTAGTGCCTTGTGAATGCTTTGCACTTAGTGATAGATTGTGTGGTAACACAACCTTTCCTTTTATTTCCTCTAGACCTCCCACAAAGGAATATGGATTGTTTATCTATTCTTTCAGGGGAAATCTCCACCATTCACATCAACTTAAATTTTTGGAACCCTATAGACCTAACTGTTGCAAGGTAATGTGAACCATCAATCATCCTCCAAGGGAGTTATCTTGGTTGTTTTTGGTTCTTGGGAAAGTCTCTATCTCCTCTTTCCATGAATCCCCATAGATATATATAGACCATTGATCGAACTTTACAGGGAAGATCATGGCCATTCATGACACCTTATAATTCCATGACTCATGTATCATGTACCCCCAACAAACAATTCTAGAGATTTGATATCTATTTGTGAGGATAATATCAATCATTCATAGTACTTGAGCTTGTTCTATTCCATCAATACCCTTAACCCCACAAATCAGTATGGATCATTGATTTAAAATTGCAGGAATCACCATGGTCGTCGATCTAATTTAAACTTTGAGGCTTGTTGTGATTGATTTTTTCCATCTACTTGAGAATCTAGGGTATAGAATCCACATGAACTAGAACTATTGGGCCTTTACCATATCCCACTTGTGTATGAAAACATAGGAACAATGGGATTTTACAAGGCTTTTCTCTCAAGATTTGTGAGCACCCTCTACACCATGGCTAAGTTTACAATGAGAGGCCATAAACTCCCCCTTTCAATGGTGAAAACAATGTATTTCAAAAGAGAAATCCAAAAGAACAAATACTCAACCAAGGGAAAATGTGGGAAATGCAAAAATTGGGAAAGGGGTATTTTAAGGTTACAAAATCCAACTCCTTTAGTGAAATGGCTCCTCCCTTCAAGGTTCGAAGATCCAAACTCTTGGGTTATCAAACCAATGTCTTAATCCATTGAGCCATGGAGTCAAAATTGGGCTATGGAGTCAAGTTGTTCTCAAACTCTAGTTATAAAACATGACTAGATGTAGAAAAGATAGAAAGAAAATGCTAGAAATTTATTAAGGAAAAAGTAAAAAAACCTACCTATATAACCTAACCAAAAATGGGCCCACTGTGTGACATGGTAGTGCCAATGTAACCATGCATACAACTGAATTAGAGTATGAGACCCACGCATGAATACTTTAGGATGAAAGGGGGTTTAACTTAGGTTTTAACAAGTAAAAAGACAATGCCACACATCCCCAATCATTGTACAAAATGCCCTAAGAGGTCTTGCAAGGGTTGACACCTTGATAAAAATCAACTCCACATACCACTAGATGGGATCAAAAAATACATGGCAAGAAGTTTAAGCGAGAAAAATATATGAATACATATCTCCTTTTGATGATTGCTTATGTTATTCTAGAATGGCGGTGGATGTTTCTTCCTCTTCTTCAATGTTGGGAGATATTGGAAATTTTAGCTTAGCGTTAGATTCTTCCTAGATGTTGATGCATGGTACATGTGAATGTTGCTTTCTTGGGACAACATCAATCTCCTCAAGCGTTGCATGTTGGGGATGTGTATTTGCTTCATTCATGCTTTTTTTTTTGGAAAGGTCTTCTATTAAATGATCAATATACTCAACAAGGCCATGATGGTTCTCTCTGAAAAATAAGAGTGTGGACTCAACATCACATCTTCCTTTTGTAAGGGGGGGAATAAATTCAAGGATCACATATCTCTAGTGAATGTTAGCTAGAATATATTTCACAACATTCCTTAGCTTAGAAGATTTCACAACTAAATAATTTATATTCTTTCCCACATGAGTTTGTTCACCCATAGCAAGGTGTTATAGTGGAGAAGACCTTGAATTTTTTTTGCATATAATATTGAAGTGCAACTTCATGAGATTCAAATTATTGATCCTAGAAATATATCTCTAACAGGTGAGCATCATGAAGATTTCCCATGAATTGATCATCTTCAGCACTAACAACATCAAAAAATTTACCATCGTTGAGACATTATTCATTGTGACTAGGATCTTCAGGATAATAAAACACTAAAGAAACAACCTACATTCTTTTATAGTCTTGTATCTCTTCATTGAGTTCATGAGAATTATTTATTAGCACTCTTATCTTCCATTCTTTTTCAATCTCTTGGAACTCAACTCTCATCAAAAAATCTAATGAATGGTCTCTTTCATCGAGTTTTTTTTTCTTGAAAAACAAAAGGAGGAGCATTCACATGATATGTCATCCTTACATATAAATCAACCAATTTGGAGTCTCCAAGTCAAATATTTTTCCATGAGAACCATTACTTACTCATAACAGGCAATGTATACTTTAGTATAAATAGGAGTAAGACTTAATTCCCTAGTGGCATCACCAAAAAAATTCAAACAAGATAAAATTTATTCAATAATACAAGTTGCTCAATACTATCTTTCACAAGATTTAAAAACCCTAGTGAATGGATGCACATTGGGTGTGCCAATGGATTTTTCATTATATCCCAAAAATATCTCTCTCAGAGTGAATGATGCCAAACCTCATTTTCCCCCCAAGGCCTCCCCCTCACTCTCTCATAGACGGGGAAAATGTCAAAGCATGATGTGTAGGGGCACCTCCCTATGCCACTCTAGGCCTTCATGCCAACTCTCAAGCCAGGGGGGGTACCCTCAAATACTTCCTCAAGATTTGTTCATTGAATTTCATGTTAAGCAAGTTGGTTGATGCATCATGGTAGCCTCCATATCTAGGGAAAACAAAATATAGAGGGGGTGTGAATAATGTTGGAGGGAGACCGAGGATAATCACTTAACTCTACCAAGCACAGGCTTAGCTATCTCACCTCAATAGTGTGTCTTAATCATAGCTCCATTCTTGTAATATAAATGACAAAAGGAATGAATGGGCTTAGGAGAAGGTCAACCACTACTTCCCTAGCACGCATATTCATTAGACATAAAACCAAATGGGAAATGAAAGCATAGATCCATTGATTCATTCAACACAATATGAGATGGAAAATAAAAAGGGAAAAACATCATAATATGCCCAAGTTTTATTCATTAACCAGTGGCAGAACTTCCTTGGTCCTAATTTTCAACAACAAACCCAATAGTTCATTTGATACAATAAAATATCCAAGGGTTGGGACTATAAATTCATGGTCTTGGAGAAGCCTTTCTTTAATACAAAAAGGGAACCAAGGGTGGGAACTATAAAATCATAGTCTTGGGCATTATTGAACCTATTTACATGGTCTAAATTTCAAATAATGCCTACAAAGAGAAGAAGAATGAGAGAAGAGAAAATGATGGCACTAATGTTGTAGATCCCTCTAAGAAACCAACTACTTGATATTTTAGCAATGTAACAATGCAAAACTCCCAATGATCCCCCTTTCATACTACTATAGGTTCCTCTTCTTATATGGTTATCCTTCTCCCCAACACTTGTTGGTTGATCTCGGATTTTCAAGAATGCATGATGACTAAATCCCTAATTTTCAAGAGTAGTTTGTTTGTCAAGCTAATCCTTGAATTCATGTTTCTAAATTCGGAGAAGCCTTACTAGAAATAAACCAAAAATGGTTACCCATATGATTATGTCCCTATTTGGATTTAAGGCCACTCCCCTTGAGTACTAGGTTGATGGTCCCAATCATCCTTATGGCTATGAGAGTGGTAGCTTGGTCAAGTATGGATGCTACATTTACCCCAAATGGGTTGCAATAGATAACCCCCCGTTACTTTGTTGGTGAAAATTGCAATCTCCCTTTCTACTCACAAATTTTGGTAACGATTTTCCAGTCGTGGAAAAGTGGTAGTTTGAAGGAAGGAAGTGGAAATGTACTTGAACTTTTTATATTTTCCTTGGGGCCCATTTCTTATTTACATATTAGTCAGTGGCCTTGGAGAAATCCCCCACTAAATCATTCTATGAATATTCATATGGGGACATGTTATAGATTGTGATTGATTGTAAAGCTCTGATAATGGGTCCCTTTTGATGAATCTTTGGAAGAGGGACACATGGTAGGGTCTTATTACCTATGTAGATATAGATTCCCTTGGGGTGAATCTCTAGTTGATTTAGTGTGAGTCATCAATCTGTATCAGTGGATGAATCTCCATCATTTATACGCCTTAGTGGCACCACAATATTTTACATTGGAGGTGAAACCCTCCCCAATGGATTTATAGCCATTGATCTAATCAGGTAAGGGTGATATAAGACATTTGTGGAACTAACCAAGATTTTCTCTTTTTTGTTAGGATATTTAGACACTTGGGAGTTAGTTATGATCAACTTAGTCTAAGTATCTTTAGATAAAGTGTGTTTCTTTAGTGTGTTTCATTAGTATGCATTTGTTCTTATGTAATCAGATGGTCATGATATGTTCTAGACTTAAAATGATCCAACGGTTCATATTCTCCTTGATATTAATGACTATATTGATCTATGGCTTAAACACTAGATTGGTCCATGATCTCTATTTAAAGAGCATGGAGTCTCATTTGCTAATGATTGATTA
>SNQJ01S0188248.1:7961-18364 GCA_010110895.2 Picea sitchensis | reverse complement strand
GATAAAGGTGGAATTGATCAACCTTCTCATCGTCATCACAAGGTTGATTACATGCAAAGGTAGATACTCCACTTTTTTTAACATGTCATCTCAGATTGCTAGCTCATTTTCTATTCAACAAACCTTTGAACTTCCCCTTTTATTTTCTAAAAATCTTGGAGAATATGTCCTCTCAAGTGAGGAAGAATGTGACTAACCCCCACAACAGTGTCTTTCACCATGGCTTGATAAAACTCCTTGTTCTAGCCAAATTAGAGAAACAGGGGCAAACTTGGGATGCCTTTATCTATCAATTTGCAAACCCTCACTTGAAAATTAAGACCGGAAAAAATCCACTTAGCCTAAGAACAATCTCTCCATCCAAGCCCTGCTCTCCAAGAACTCCAAACCCCCTTGTACACACCCTCTATTTTCCAGAACAATACAAAAATCTTGTTGATATCACTACTTCCTCATCAGGTAAAAAGACCAAGATCAAAGACCAAAATAAGCCTATTGTTTACCCCCCAATGCCTTCAATCTCTCTTGATCCTACACCTAAAAATCTCCAAGAAGTAATCCAACAAGACTTTCCCATCATTCCCACAAATAGGAGGGGAGACAATCGATTTGGTAGAGGAACCTTTAGAAAGAGTACCAAGAGCACAAGAACAAAACCTTATGCAAAACCCCTGCCTACTTCGGATCCTATCCAAGTGTCCTCTGATCTTGAGAGCCCTCATAAGAGACTTAGGGAAGTTTCTGTGGATGGATTAGAGCCATTAAGAAAGACAAAATCAGAACCTACCTCTCTTACCAATCCCCCATCACTCCTAATTCACCCATGCCTACTCTATATCCTAAGACTGATAGATTTTCCACATCCCTCAAAGGATCTAAGCCTTCCTCTGAGATCATTGATTCTGTGCCAACCATTGAGAAGCTACAAAAAGAAAACCATCATCTTCTCCAACAGTTGGAGGAAAGGAAGATAATAGAGACACACCTTCATCATGATAATGCAGTCCTTCAAGCAAAGGTTAACTCCCTTCAATGGTTGGTTGATGAGATGACCAAATCCAACCGCAACCTCATAGCAGAACTGAAGCAACACAAGAAACACAAGGAAAAGTCTTCACAACAAGAAGGAGAAGCTTCCAAAGCTGATCCTCCTCAGCAAGCCTAGTCACGAGGGGTAATTTATTTTTGTTTGTAGTGGGACCTGCAAAATCGTAAGTGTGGGGGTAATGTTGGGCCCGAGATATGATCAATTTTATGACAATTATTAGACACTTTTGCCGAATGTACATATGTGTTCTTCATGTTTTGGAGAAGCTTTTTGAAGAAGTTTGTGCTAAAACGGTATGATCTACACCAGGTATGTATGATTCATGTTTAATGTTGATATTTAGTATAATTCATCACGTTTTTATGTTTGCAAGGATCTAATTCACGTTTTTTGGCGTTACAGGGAAAAAGCACATCATGTTTCTGCTTCTGACACTCAGTTCAACACTCCTTCCAGTACTCGATCCGATACCCGATCCGACACTTCGTCCAACACTGCGTCTTGCACAAAAACGGTGGGTGATTTGGCGGTTATGGTATTGGCAACCAATGGTGGGTGAATCAGGAACATGGGTTTTTCCCATGCTTGCCCCCTCTAGCTACTGAACCCTTGACAACTCAGTTTAAGTTGTTAAGTAGGGTGATTATTGGCTCGCTCTATTTCGGTAGTTAGGGCACCATTAATGTAATTTGCCGATTTTAGAAGTGGTTCGACCCTCCTATGGTCGACCACTTGGTATGTAAATATTATAAATACTACTGTGGTGGTTAGATAGAAGTTAAGTAGTAGAAGAACTGATGTATTGGAGACAAACACGATTTTACTCTATTTTGCCATTTTTCATTGCCAGATTATATAGAAACTACGTTTTTGAGTTTTAATGGTGAAATCGATTTACTGAGTTCGTAGTGTGCCTTTATGAAGTGACCATGAATTGGTGGGGGGCCCACCAACAGTTTGGTAACTGTTCTTTAATTTGTTCATGTATTTTATAGTTTAGATGCCTCTTTTTTATTTCTTGTACATGCATTGTTATTTTTCCTTTGTTAATTAATTTGTTGTTGTAGTTTAATCATTTTAACTCTCTTTTGTAGGTTAGTATGAAAGCTTGTGTTAGTATACGTTGATCTTGTAGTTAGGAACAAATTTGCAAATTCATAGACTAACCCCGTGTGCAATTAGATATTAGATTGTGTTTTATTTATGCTTTTAGAATAAAGTTTAAAACAGAGTTTGAAATAGAATAGAACATAGTTTTATTGCATGTCTTCTTTAACAAGGATTTGATGGATGCATATGATTAGTTTCAGTTTTTAATTATAGATTTCTTATTCCATTTTTATATAGATCTTTCCTAACTAGTTGTTAGTTAATGTATTCGTTAGTTTTCTTTTAATATGTCATGCTTTAATTTCTGTTTTAAGCATTTTCCTTATTACATTTTGAATTGTTAAGATATATATAACATAGTTTTATTTCATGTACTTTCTTTCCTAGAATTAGATTGCAATTCCAATTCTTAGTTAATGGTTGAATCTACTTATGAATTTTKCTTACATAGCATAGAAGTATAATTATAATCTCGTTATATTGTTGATGGTTAATAATTCCATGAATATGCAGGGTAATTAACATTGTTTCCGTAATGGCTAAATTCTCATTGGATTGTTTAATCCATACCTTTCACTTTGCTATTGAGATCAGTGTTGAGCTTATACCACTTGAATTTTCCTTTTTTGTCAAGTGCCATTGAGATATTATACAACACCAGAGACATTCACACAACCACCAACACTATATTTGAGTTTTCATAGGTTAAAAGATAGTTTCTTGCTTTCGTAGATCATAAGATATAGTTTCTTGCTTTTGTAGATGAGAAGATAGTTTTATCGCTGTTGTAGGGTAGATAATCTTTTTCTTTGATAGGTTAAAGAGCAGTTTGCTTATCATAGATTAAAGGTTAGTTGTTAGTCCTTCTTGCTTTCAATTAAGTAGATTTCCTTTTATGAATTAGAAATAGTTTTGAAGTTTGAATTAAGAATATAGTTCACTTGCCTCTTAGGTTAGATAGTTGTTCAATGAGAAGTTTTAATTAGATTACTTGCAATAGAAGTTATCTTAGGGTAGTTAGTTGTTCACTTGCTTTAATAGGTTACTTGCTTTGATAGTATAGTTGCTTGTTTATTTACTTGCTTTCATAGGGTAGTTTCTCATTGAATTTAGGTAGGCAAGTTAAAGTAGTTTTCTTTTGTTATTTGCTTATTGTTATGCTTAATAGTTGTTTTTGCTTATTGTTATGAACTAGTTTTCTTTAAATAGGGTTTTTACTTGTTTTCTTAGAACTATCCATCGATCCTTGGCCCAAAAGTACTTAGGTTACATAGTTTTAAGTTGCTTAGTAGGGTTTTCTCATTAGATAGCGTTACTTGAATAGATTATCCCTTAGATAACCACTTCCTTAGTTAGACTATACTACTACCAACCCTTCTACCTTTGGCATATATTTTTCTACAACTCTAAGTTTACTTAGCCCGAGTTGAAAATTTAATTGAGGGTTTTTAGTGTGTTTTTAGTGCATATAGAACACCCATCAGTTCTACTATAGAATTATGTTTTCTTGTTCTCTTGTTGGTTGGGCATAGGCAATGCAAATAGAGCATATGAAGAATTGGGCCCTCAGTCTAGCCTAAAATTTTCATCCAATTTTTTATTGTCATCCTTTTTTAGGTATTTATTCACTTAAAATTAGGGAGAATAGTGTGAATCATGGGTATGGTTTCTTCTTGGTAGCCATGAGACTACATGGAAATTCTATAAAAAATGAGAATACCGAGAAGGAAATTCAACAACTTAACATTCTCTTCGCCCTACGTTTCCCTCAAGCTCTCTCTCTTGGTGCCCTACACGAGCTCTCTTTCCTTCCCGGTGCCCTCCATGAGATCTCTCTCTCGGTGCCCTCCATGAGCTCTCTCTAACCCTGCTTGTGATCTCTCTTGCCCAGTTCCGTGTGTCCTTCCTTCTCCGACGTTCCCTCCAGATCACGAGTTACAGTGTTCCCTAGTCTCCTCTACTATGGCTTCTGGGTGCTGGCTTCTACTCTGCTACGTCTCATGGGAGTGATTTCAATATGTCTCATGAAGGGCACAAGCTCAACATTGAAATTTCGTTTTACTTCTTTTGTTTTAGTTTTTATGTATTTATTTTATTGTTTTCCTTGTTTTATTGTCTATTGAATGGGTGCGGGTTTTCACTATCACATCCAAAAGAACCCATGGATGATCTAAAAAATATGGTAATACTGTTATTTCGATCAATTTCAATTGCTCATGCATTCACAAATTGCAATACAACATATGTTCCATCGTGCATGCATGCATAACCAAAAATTGCACATTCAAACTATATTATTGTTGTTCTTTGTTGGTTGTTTTTTTTGTTTACTTTTGCGAGGTACTTCCCTCTCATCAACCTTCCTCCCACTAAGTTTATTGACATTATTTTCATTATTTTTTATTGTTATTATCACTATTAATTAATTCATTTGTTTTTCATGCGATGCATCCTTACATTACATAGAATAGAACATTATCATGTCAATAAATCCACCATTATGATTTGGTTCAATTAGTCGATGCCTAAACACATCATCTATCCACCTCCCCAATGTTTTTTTGACCATCTAGACATATTCTTTTTTATCCAAAACACAATGCTAGGAGTATGTTTTTCAATGCTCTTCAATGTTGGCAAGAAGGTTATAGTATAGGACACCAATATAAGTGGGGATACCATTGGATACTTGTGTATAACTATATCCTTCTTAAATCCAACAAAACTATATCCTCACATGTGGCTATCTTATATGCCATTCACTTTCACTACATGATCATAAGTCCTAATTTTCCTTGGTGATTACCTCATAACCAACACGAAATGACATGACATTCTTCATGTCAACGCATTAATAGATTTTGAACATTCTTTATATGTCCAATATTTATTACCTTTACCATACCCCACCTGGGTATCATTCATATAAATGCATTCAAACATCATAAACATATCAAGTTATGATACCAAATCATGGTTGAAGGAATTGTTATCCAATTTATTTTCAGTGCTCATGCAACATTGGCATGACCAATTTATACCTATAATGTTTCCATCAACATATTTGATGTTACCTAATCCACTAGTGACTTATGTAAAATCACATGATCCCTTATCCAAACTATTGACAAACATCCTCTTGTCCTTATTCTTTCCGATGAGGTTGACTATCATAGGTAGCTGCATCATCAACACCGTCAACCATGTCGTCAACCATTCCTAGTTATGCAATCACATCAACCACATTTAATAATCACACCATGATCATTGCATATGTAACAACAAGCCACTTTTAATCAAGATGCAATACCATATATGCTCAAGCATATCTATATGCACTCGACTATATATTAACTCTTGATATGCCCACTAGTACATATGCATTCCAACTAGTTTATTCTCTTGCATTTTCCATCATTCCTATGCCTTAGTTATATACAATAGAACCCAAAGAATTATAAACATAAAATCAAGAGAAGACTCGAGGAATTCTCCCTTCCAATTCCTCTTCATATGATGGAACTCTACAACATAGCTAGTCATTTTCATGACCTTTCTACCAACTACACATTAGATCATTAACTATACAGTTTTCTCACACAAGTATAAATTCACTAGATGTATACACATTTATAATTGCTACTTTTAAAAATGTACAACTCTACCCTACAAAATAAATAAATGTTAAGGTGACAAAAGCTCCCTCTTTATCAGTGAAAAATTTAGGGGTGACATTTTTCTCATGGGAGAAATAATGTATACTCAAATGTTGAAGGGAGAATACTTGTCTTTATAATGTTTTAAATGGTTTAGCTGAAAAATATGTATATTAGATAAGCCATTATCCCAGTGAAAAATAAAATATAATGTTGTGAATTGTTGTTTTGTCATTAATATTTCACGTTTAACTTTAAATTTGCCACAATTTCTCGGATTTATTGCAATGGAATGCCAAATTCACCTAGATTTATGCGACTCTTTGCAATAGAGTGTCGAGTTCATGTGGAGTTATAAAATGCTTCATAAATATAGATCTCAAAATTCACCTCGATATCTTTGATTCATGGGTTTAATGGTCACAATTTCACCTAGATTAACTAGGTGAGTGATTTATTCATAGTTTATACTCTCATCAATATAAACACCTAAAATAGAAGCATTTTGAAGAGATTTGGGGGTGTTAAGTATTCCAACCATTCTCTTATTAGGGCTCACACTTAGAAAATAATGGGTTAGTGATTTAGTCTTTTTCATCTAAAATAATTGATTCTAGTAATGTAGAGCACAACCAATGCCTTCAATTTGGGTTTCTGGTTAAATGATTTCATATTATGTTTAGTCCTTAGTATAAGTAGTATTGGAGGGAGATTTTAATGGTAGCAATTACCCATTATTATTTGTAGGTTCCGATTGTTGTTACTTTGTTAGAATAGGGCTTATGTTATATCACCCATAGTTATATGAAAAACACCATTAATTTTATTACATTTAAGCCTCCTCTGTGAAATTACTCAGGGGTTAAGGATTTAAAATATCATATTCATTCAAGGGTATATAATCACGTACAATTATAAAAACAAAATCACGTTGTTAAGGTTTTCTAATTAGCATACAATTATACTGTAGTTGTTGACTTGGAGCATATATTTTTCCTCCAATTAGTGGACTAGTTTCATAAACCTCAATTTTTCATCACCCTCTCTACTATCAATCCAATGATTTCAATTATAAAAAAACCATTCTCTTTGATTTGATCCATAGTGTCTTATTACCATACTAATTTGTTGGTTTTGTTAATTAACTGCACCAATTAACATTCACATAGTTTTCTACCATTTCACTATTACTACTTATATCCCAAAATTGATTATGCAAGATACAACCTAGATTAGTGAATTTTCTCTATGAATTTTGTTGGGTTTCTATATTAAGAAACATCATTTTGACTTATATGGTGTTTATGGTTAGAATGGTGATGGATGGTTGATTGATTTCAATGCCATTTTCCTCAGTTTTCACATACATAGATGTAAAATCTCTACATGGTTTTTTTATGAAGATATCAAATTATTGAAATGGTAGTTGTGATAGGGGATAATTCCCCACTTACTAGGGTCAAATCAATGACAAAGAAAAAAAATATAGTATCGCTATATTTCTAGATTAGTTGTTTATGTCAATGCAACATGAATATACGAAGAATAATACATGGGGCTAGGCATCTATCCCCCTTTATTTGTATTTCAAAAGTAATCCTGAGAGTGTCCTGAATACTCTAAATGCTCTAATCCTCGCTTCAATATGAACATAAAGAGAAACACAACATTCCCCAAACAATCAAGTATAGAAGTCAAGAAACCCTCCCCATATTATATTTATATAGAATTCAACCTTCCCCATACTTAGTTATAGATGTCATATTTATTACATGATCGTCCACTGTTATCACTGAAATTTTGTCTGCAAATGGTTACATGAGTCGTATTGTTTCTTTTGTTCTTATGTCCCTATGCTCACTAGTTTAGTTGTTATTTTATTTCTTAGTTTAATTCTTAGTTGTTCTTTTATATTTCTTTCTCTAACCCTTTTCCTTACAACTGTCCTTCTTAGCAAACCCAACTAAGCNTTATTACCATACTAATTTGTTGGTTTTGTTAATTAACTGCACCAATTAACATTCACATAGTTTTCTACCATTTCACTATTACTACTTATATCCCAAAATTGATTATGCAAGATACAACCTAGATTAGTGAATTTTCTCTATGAATTTTGTTGGGTTTCTATATTAAGAAACATCATTTTGACTTATATGGTGTTTATGGTTAGAATGGTGATGGATGGTTGATTGATTTCAATGCCATTTTCCTCAGTTTTCACATACATAGATGTAAAATCTCTACATGGTTTTTTTATGAAGATATCAAATTATTGAAATGGTAGTTGTGATAGGGGATAATTCCCCACTTACTAGGGTCAAATCAATGACAAAGAAAAAAAATATAGTATCGCTATATTTCTAGATTAGTTGTTTATGTCAATGCAACATGAATATACGAAGAATAATACATGGGGCTAGGCATCTATCCCCCTTTATTTGTATTTCAAAAGTAATCCTGAGAGTGTCCTGAATACTCTAAATGCTCTAATCCTCGCTTCAATATGAACATAAAGAGAAACACAACATTCCCCAAACAATCAAGTATAGAAGTCAAGAAACCCTCCCCATATTATATTTATATAGAATTCAACCTTCCCCATACTTAGTTATAGATGTCATATTTATTACATGATCGTCCACTGTTATCACTGAAATTTTGTCTGCAAATGGTTACATGAGTCGTATTGTTTCTTTTGTTCTTATGTCCCTATGCTCACTAGTTTAGTTGTTATTTTATTTCTTAGTTTAATTCTTAGTTGTTCTTTTATATTTCTTTCTCTAACCCTTTTCCTTACAACTGTCCTTCTTAGCAAACCCAACTAAGCTTGCAAGCACCTCTGTTTTGCTCATCTAGGTAGAAAAAGAGGCGCAAAAGATTGGCGACTCCAATGGGGAAAGGTATCAATTTCCTACCCCATTTGGGTTTTTATAGCTCTTCTTTTGGCTTATTTAACCTGCAGGTGCATAAACCATCCTAAGCCGACCTGCAAAACATCCAATTCCAAGTTGAATTGAGAGAATTCCATCCGGAATTTTCTTCACGATCATGTGTCAGTTGTGCACGGGTTTTTTGGACCACAGATGCGCATCGTGCGCACATGTGCTAAAACCACAGTTATGTTCTGAGCACCCGTGCCTAAAATCTCATTTCGGTCTGTGCACAGGCGCTTAGTGCGCCTATGTCTACATTGAGACCCATGCACCTGTGCAAAAAAATACACATTGTAAGGTTTTTTGTGATTTGGGGAAGGCCCCTAGCCTTCTTTAAAGTGATTTCATGCATGTTGTAAGCTGCACCACACTTAGTTCCCTTTTCATATAAAGGGATTATTCAAAACACATAGACACTTAGGGGGTTTAAAATCATTATTTCCTCTTTTGCTTTCATTTTTCCACATGGATGGATTGCTTTGACTAAAAGTATAAGTTGGGATCATTTCTAATCACATAAAACTTGCATTGTGACTAGAATTTGGATAACAATCGCTTAGTATGCTCTTCTCTCGCGCTTCCAAGCGACCTTGAGAATCAGAAAAATATTGTAGGACAATTTCATCTCCCTTAAAAAAACTATAACCTTTAGGAGAGGAAAACAACCCCTCTTGGGACTCCTCTTAGTTTATTTTTTCAAACAAATCTTAAAATTGTAACGAGCCCATACAAGCCCACATGCTACAAAGATATGGTAGTGTTGAAATTTACTTTCTTAGATTAAATCACTAGGGAAGTTTAAAGGTTTTGTAACGGGCCCATACATGCCCACATGATCACAATCTAGGATAGTTTCAAAGATTTTCTTAGATTACATCACAATAGGGAGTTAAAAGAATAGTAAAGGACCCACATGTCCACATGCTAGTTTCTTAGAGACTTTTGAATTACGCAAGGTTGTACCAAAGGCACTTAGTTAATCAGGTAATCAACACCTGTAAGGACCAAGCGAATTCCACATGCAGCAAGGTGACACCTAATTCATTAAAACTTTGGCACACTTTCACTCATTCACACACAAAAGTCACTTATCACTCACATAGTTTCTTCTCCAAACATGGAGGTCAAAGTAAGTTTCCTCCAAAGGGATTCCGAAAAACCCCACCCTTTTCTTGACAAAACTATCCACTCCCATTTAATTTCAACGAGGTTGGTTCACTCCCCCAACCTCTCAAACAACTACATCTAAATTTTTTCTAAAAAGTCACTAAGTTTTCCTTCACAGGAGGTGCCAAAATAATTTTTTTAGTATAGGTAGGATTTCAGGGATAGGCATCCAAATAACTCCCCGATATCTGGTTCTCACATTGTCAAAACAATAGAAGTTGTTAAATAGGGAACTGAAAATCCTCCAAGTCAAGTGTTCCTAACACCATAAGGCAGGGAGATACCCATGAAGGGTTGAAGGCTGAGGTCCAGTTGTTCTGTGCATCCCCCCTTGAGGCACCCACCTCTTGGACGAGATCCAACCCGTGACCCATTTCTTAGGCCGAAAATATAAATGCCGCACTTTGACCGAGGTACCTAGTGACCAAATTTTAGGACATCTACCCAGGTGGAAATTGTGGGTTGCAATTGCACCTTGATCAGATT
>SNQJ01S0188246.1:0-18364 GCA_010110895.2 Picea sitchensis | reverse complement strand
CATGCACATGGTTTTCTTCACTTACTGTGTCATGATATCCCATTTTGATGTGACAAACATGCTCAACCATATTTTAATGATTTAAAAAATGCCATATCCAATGCCCCGTTGATTAGTCCCCAGACTATGATCGCGATTACATCCTCTACTTATCAGCTTTAGTTGTCTCAGTAGAAGGAGTTCTCATCCAACTAGAGGATGATGGACATGAAAATGTTATTTACTACATTAGTAAAAAGATTTCAGGGCCACCCTTGAAGTATAATCATGATGAGAAACTCACTTTAGCAGTTGTCATTGAATTCTAAAAACAGTGACATTAAATTTTACTTCGAACCACCAAGTTCATAGCATATTCCAACCCCATGCAGTACTTTCTTAGTCGAAGGCAGATTAATGGAAATTTTTCCTGATGGATATTTATCCTCCAGGAATATGATCTAGAGTTCTCTACTCCCAAAATCAAGAAATCTCTCATCCTAGCCGAACTCATTACAATGTTTCCCTCAGACACTAAATCTTCCCCCATCAATGAGGATTTCCTTGATGAACACCTCTTCTTCATCCCCTTCGATGACCCCTGGTATGACAACCTCCTTGTCTACCTTCGTACAAATTTTTTTGGGTCTCATATCTCTCGAGATGATTTTCGACACATTTGACATCATGCCCCCTGATACCTCCTCATCAGAGACATTCTCTATCAACATGGGGTCGACACCATTCTTCGACGATGTCTTATCATCAACGAAGTTGACAGAGTCTTGAATGATTTCCACAATGGCACTTGCAGTGGTCACCTATCAGGTATGTCCACCACCCAAAAAATCATTCAAGATGGGTAATTTTGGCCCACTTTGTTTCATGATTGCATCCACGTTGTCAAGCGATGTGACAAATGGCTGCTTTATGAAAACAAAGAATGAGCTCGACCAACTCTTCTACACCCCATCATCACAACCGACCCCTTCTATAAATAGGGCATAGACTTCATGACTTTCCATCCTCCATCCAATAATGGACACAAGTACATTGTCGTGGAAGTGGATTAATTTACCAAATGGTACGAAGCCAAGCCCACATTTAATAACACCACTGACACAACAATGCAATTTTTCTTTAACCACATCATTACCCGGTTCGGAGTCCCACTACAACTAGTGTTCGGTCATGGTAAGCACTTTGAGAACGATATGTTTGCGAAACTCTCCTCAAATTTAGGCTTCACCCATGAATTTTCCTCCCCGTACTACCCTCAGTCCAACAGACAGGCCAAGGCGGTCAATAAAGTCATCAAAACCATGCTACAATTTATCATCAAAAAACATAGGACCAAATGGCATCATATGTTGTTTTCTGCTTTATGGGCTTATCGCACGACAATCAAAACTGCCACCAGTCTTACACCATTACACCTCATCCATGGGATCAAATCCACCCTCCCTATCGAGTGAAAAATCCCCATGTTATGCACCTGTTGACCTTATATTCGCTCGATGAATATCATCAATCTTCATTACAACACAATGAGCTAGATAAAAAACGGTCCAAATCCACCTTCGAGCATCAGGTCAACCTTCCCTCATTTAACGAAGGTGATGTTGTGTTAACCTATGATATCGTACATGACACTCTCGGCCATGGGAAATTCAAGTCCTTATGGCATGGATCCTTCATCATCTAACATTTCCTCACTAAAGGCACCTACATATTGGCCTCTCCATAAGGATACCCTCTCAAAGAACATGTCAACAGGTTGTACTTAAAGAAATTTTACGCCTAAGCGTAGCCCCTTACCTTAGGTTTCTCTTTTGTACACATTTGTGGATTTTTTAGTCTTCTTTACCGCCACCACTCCTCATGTCTGATCTATCATCCATGTTATTTATAGATGCATTATCCATCATCCTACCACATCGGTTATGTTGATGCTGCTAGCCGCTGGAATCAGAATCTCACCTCGCTCGCTTGGGACCTCTATAGTCCCTCACATGTCCTGCTCCAATCTAGTGTCATATGTTTGGGCTTGACCACCAACAACCAAGACAAATATGACTCTATCATTTGTCTTCTCTATGAGACCAGTCACCACCACATTCATCACCTTAGTGTTCTATTAGATTCCCAGCTTGTCGTCCTGTAGCTCAACAATGTAAATCATGTTCACGATCCTTGCTTCTTTCGAAAATACTTGCAAGTTAGAATCCTATTTCAGAAATTTGATTCCATTACATTTACACATATTCCAAGGCATCTCAATCAAGTAGAAGATCACATGGATAACCTAGTATTAGATTGGAATTTATCACATTAAAATAAAATTGTATACATAGAATCATACATTTGTCACAACACATAGAAAAGACACCATACATAAAAACATAACACATAAATCCAAGAATGATCAAAATATATCCATTTATATATATCATCAATGGTCATAAATGTTTACAAAAAATATACAATGTACAGTCTCCTGTAGGCCCATGAATCACCTCACCCCTATGAGTACAAAAATGGGTATCAAGTACCCTATACAAAATCATGCCCCTAAGCCCGTACATACAAAAATAGACACTCAAGGTGCCCCTAGATCTCCCCCCTAGGTCCTCTGTCAGTCGGAGGCACCCCACCAACTGGGGGCCCTCCAAGTCTAGTCTCCAGGAGCCATTCAATCAGTCATCATTTCCCCCACCACTATTTCTTAATGGATCAGGGTCTGCCACTCTTCTCGTACTCCCACGCACTCCACCAGGACCTCCTTGTCTTGGATGTGGGCCCACATTCTCTCAGAAACACCCTATAGAACCCGCTCCAAAATTCAGTGCAAATCCTCCAACATGACCTCAAAATCTCCTTGTGGCTCTTTCACTGGTCCAACTTCAATGTCATCTCAATGTTGCCTCTGTCCAACCCTGGGCTCTACCAGTGCCTATCATGCCAGCCCCTGGCAATCTGACTCCCTAACAAACTCTTCCTCTTGTCATTGGGGTCCCACATCTCCAAAACAAACCAAATATAGTGTCAGCATCCATATACATATATAATCTATGCTATCTATCAAAATCACAAAACATAAAACTAAAACACATACCTCACTGGTCCCAGTCCTCCCCAAGAGGCGACACCGTGTTTGGATCATGGTGATAATCCATACCTGTCTATGGATATCTCAGGATAACTTGTGGCATCTAGTGCCATCCTCGATCCATTTTGGCCATGAAATAATGGCCACCCTCCCCACCTCCATTTCAGACCAACACATGGGCCCACCGCATTAGTCATGGATCTCGTCGCCCCATGGGCTCCAGTAAGATCCTCGGGCGCAACAGAGGCACCCTCTCTAAAAACCAAGCCACCAGAATGAACTCGAAAGAAAATTCAATAGAGTCGTCTCATCGACACTGATTCAGCTGCCCCATCATCTTGGTGTGCATAAACACACGCCATGCAAATAGGTCCCCATCCAGGACCTACTCCACTACCCTCAGTTGACCACCAGTGATCCACTGAGTACCCAAGTATCTACATATCCTCACCACCATCACTGCAATACACTCTATCATGAGGTCATCAATGGCCTCGATGCAGACGACTGAACCTCACATAGGTTTCCTCCCAGTACAATGGTGAGTTTCCATGGTCTCCACCCAATCCTCCCCAGGAAAATGGGGATTGACGGCTAATGCCCTCCCATGGAATGAGAGTCACGTTAAGAAATACACATCCTCTATAGCAGAGATGGAAAATGATACCCCCTCACTATGAAGCACTGCAGATCAGTGCTCCACATCCCAATCAGATACTGTAGCAGGAACTCATGAGATCATATCAAAGGGTAGTCAAAGAACTTGAGCAACTCGCAGGTTGCCAAGTGTCTCTACATGTTCGGTTTCTCTCTCATAGCCTCCCGTAACTAGTCACAGTCACATTCTCTCTAGTGGACCAACATCATGATGTATACTCTACTGATCACCTACATCCACACATAAACATTTGATCACCCTCATCAGCCAAAACAAATCATAAAAATGTCAAAAATCACAAACCCTTAGCCTTTCCCACAATGCACGACTTTCACCTAGACAGGTGCACACATGTGCGCACCTGTTCTTTGCACAATTTCACACTAATTCATAGTTGTATGAGAAATAGATGTGAATTGGTGCGTATTTTTCAGTCAAACAGGCATGCATCTCATGCGTGCCTGTCTGCCCAACTCTCGCAGCTGCATCCATCACAACCGCACATTATGTGTGGGAAATGGGGTTATACCCACACACATATGCATGGGTCTTCCTCCTTTTCCCATGCAATCATGGCATCCTACCCTTAAAAACCCTTGTACGACCCTCCGTACAACCCCTACCTACAAACTAGGAAATTCACAAAGTGCGGGATGTTAGGACCACTAACTTGTCTCTCACCACTCCCGTATCGATAGCCTCACACGCCCACAATCTCGAATCTCCTCACAACTATATCGTCAGTTCAACAACAGTGATAGGTACAAATGAGGTGAAATTGTGGTCCTGCTAGCCATATATAGCCCCTTTTCCAAACTTCCACACTCTGTTACAAGAGCCCAGAGCCTTCATTTTGTGATCCATTCTCAGCCACGGGATCCTGATCCTTCCATATACACATTCAAATTCCCCAGGTCATCATCTACACTTGGGCCCGAAGGATAATTTTTTTCTTATGTCACGTTTAGGTACACATGCTCACTTTCAAATTTATCAAATAGTTTTTATATGTTCTTTACCATAAGATATTGTTCACTTCAGGTATCTAGTTTTCATATGTGCAGGTACTTGTTCCACAAGCTTATAGCCCCTTTAGGTATATGTTCGACATTAGCATGTCATTATTAACTTTGAAAATCAATTAGATATCCCAGTCACACCCTCTGACGATCAACTGTAGGGTCCTTACATCTGACTCTACAGTACCTTTACCTCTGCCACATTTGGGTACTATCAACTGGTAGCAGTCTCCCCCACATGAGTTGTCCCATTCATAGTCCCCCTTGGAAACCTGACACTCATATTGATTTCACCCCCTAGGGATGGGAGTCCCGATGGTCTTATGCACTTCCAACAATGAACCCCGTACTTATTCTCATCATATTGCTAAACTTCCCAATGGACTCCCATGTCATATCATCTTGGTCCTATTAACTACATCTCCGCAATATCATTATCCCTCCATATCATCCACCATCAGTTTTCCCATCTGCAGATTGTCCTCCATCCATTTACCTAATATAGAACCCCACGTATGGGGCTCCCACCCTCCACCAATTCTCTTTCACCCTAACAGGAAACCCATCTTTCACTGGGGCACCTATTTATGTATCTGTATACTCAACCCAAATTATTCTTTATTTCTTTGTTAATTGTATAAAGCCTTTGTTTCTAGCATATATATAGCTTTTTCATCGTCACCCTTGATGGCCTTATTTTCCCTGGAAAAGAAACCCATGTCTCCCTGGGTTAGGGCATCCACCCTTTTTTCATATTGACATCGTTAACAAACCCTAAGTTTCCCAAGTCCATGAACCCAGGATCTTTGAGTTTTCCCACTTTGTTAGCCTCTGGCATAGTTTTAACCTCATATCTAGTCATCCCCCTGATGCTAGATCCATTTTTACGGTTGCTGCCAATCATCCTTTGAAATTCCCCAACCAAGGGAAGTATTGCATCCCACAACATATTGACTTCGTTCATGTTACCCGTCAGTACTTGATATCACCTCTTACTTAGTGGATTTCACGAAGCCCTTTTCTTCTTAGATTCACATCTCCCTTCATGTCGACATCAACACAATTTCCATAAGGGAGACAATGTCTTGAATCTCATTACCCTTTCAAGGATGAGTATCGGATGGCACAGAAAGAATCATCATTGCTTTCTAATTCCATTGACCCCCATAACATTCGACTTCAACAAACTCCCATGTTATGGTGGGTCTTACTATGCAACTATTGTAGTTGTTTCATACTAGCCGAAGACCTATGAATCTGTTAGACCATCAGTGCCTACAAGTCATCTAAAATTCTTACAGTCGTCCTTGCCTCACTTCAGAGTTAATTCACCATTCATAATTGTCATATGTCGTTGTCAACCACTCCCTAGGGTGCTGCAGTTATATACATCATCATACATCTTCAGTTATAGTCTCACATTTTGGTTTCATGACACGAGCATGGGGCATGCCTACCTCATTTGTACACATAATTTTTTTTTTCTCCCTAAAGAAAGGTTTGGGTCCCACAGTTTTCCCTCTCCCTCTGATGGATCACTCTAGCATTTCCTCTCTTCACTCTTCCTTACAATGGAAATCTCATCAAAATAAAAATTGATGTATCTATTCTATACTTATGATCCTAACCTCACACATCAGGGGGCATCTGTTATCACTGAAAAATCGTCTGCAACATTGCACATAATGGTTGAAGAAAAACATCAATGCTAGCAGCAATTAGTCCACCTACAACACCAAAATCCATCAAAAGGAAAAAAAACTATATAATTGGGTCAAAAATCAAAGTGCGTAGAGTCACCAAAGAAAGCACGTGCATAATGCGCAGGATAACACAAGCCTCAACGCGCACTGTGCACAAAATGCACGGCTATCTATGAGAAAATCTACGCACTTCTATGAACAACGCATTTATGGATTTTTTTTCCCCTCAACCACTTCTATTCCGACCCCCAACATGATTTGACACTCATATCTTAGAGAAATCTAGCTTGGAGGTTGGTCAAGGGATAGAGGGTGCCCTAAAAGGCCCCTTATTCACACTATGAACCAATTACATTTTTCCATGAATGGATTCTATAAATAAGAGCCATGGGTGTGATAAGAAAACAATATCTTCAAGGTATTGTTATGCTGCAAGAATTCTTCTTTAAGAATCCTCTTTTCTCTTTGAAACCTTCAAGCACCATTGCAATAGGCCATTCCACTCACCTCTTGAGGGAATATGCATTGTTTTTATTCACCATTTGTCATTTCTTCCATTGTATGAAGAGAAGAGCTCTCAATTAGGGAACTCAAGAGCCCTCCTAAGGAGGAAGAGGGGAGTCATAAGTCTCTTCCTTTCTCTAAGGTGTTTTTCCTATCAATCTATTGATCCATTGGTAGAAATATTTTCGTTATTTCTTGATTTTCATGGTTCTAAGTTTCTAAATCTTTCTAACATTTATTTCTTAGTTGTTTTTTGTTTTATTTATTTGTTTTTATTGTGTGTTTGGTTTATCTAACACACTCACAAACTTATGTCTTGTTTAGTAGGCTTATCTAAACATGCAAGTGTTGTTTTTTTTCTCACCCAAGTGACAAAACCAACACAACAATGTTTTTTCATTAAAATATGACTGTGATTACATTTACAAATATCGACTCGCTAGCCTTTTATCATCTAAGATCTCTAGCCTCAAACATATATACAAAGGCACTCTATCCAAAATGTCTTTCCTCACTAGACGATATGTATATTTACATTTATATTTACAATTGGGGTTTGGCCTAGGGGTATTATAACTAGCATGCAGAGTGGCAGTGTGCTAAGTAGAGAAATTGATTCTTGTTGGCACAAAATTGATCAGACCCGGGTCCTTCTCAGGTTACCAATAAAAGTTACTGTGTATTCTAGAGCACTGGAATTTTCATCTCCTCAGAAGAGAAGAAGCCTCACCCAAAGCGCAAACAAGACATAAGGATAGGGAAGGGCAAGGAGAATAATTAGGTGGGTAACCAGAACATTCAAGATTCACCATGATCTTGCGCAAGATAGTCTAACTACAGAACAAATATTAGCTCATTCATCCTATAAGTAAAGATACTCAAGTTGCTAAAGAATTCATACACATAGACATCATATTGATCTTATAAAGCATAAAGAAGTACTGTAAATATACAATTCATAAGCATGAACATAAAATGACACATTATATTTCAAAAAAATTGGTCCTTATTCGCCTATTATCATCAGAAATTATCGAATACAATCTTAGAGATACAAATTAGTACTATGTTACAGACTTTTGAATCTAGACTCATGTCGTAGATCTCTATCTACCCAAAACTATATACAGATTACATTTACAGAACCTTTTTCTCAACTAAACCCAACAACAACATCCGACTAACAACAACAAAACCCAACCTATCAATAATAGACAACAACAACAACTATATCAACAATTGTTTTACAATAATGTTCATCTCATATATAGGCTAAGTGGGATCTTCTGTCTTGGGCTCACATGCTTTATTTTTTTGTTGTAACTACTTATGGCTCGTTGGTGTTGCGTTGTCCCTTTCCACAACCGGTTTCTGTTTCTTTACTTGCTCCACTGTCTAGATTCTTATGTACCTTACACAACTCATTTTAAACCAAAACTAGGATTGTATTCATTCTTGCACAGCTTCAAATCCAAAAACGAAGTGCCCAACATGCTCCAACCACAAGCCTTGACTCGCCCTTGATTCAAGTACTTGGCTCTTTCGCAGCTTCTAGGAGTAACTGTTGCTTTCCCTTTTCCTCCTTCTCTTCTTTAGTTTCATCTTTTGCTTGCGCTTTCTCTTTCTCTGCCTCTTCAAATGAAGGGCCCAACTTTGGGTACAACTCTAAGGCCCGCTTCTTGAATTCTTGGAAACTCCCAATTTTATCCTGCCACTTCCTGGAAAGGAGTGAGGCTTCGGCTACAAATTGTTGGGTCGGATATTTGATGCATCCTTTGAGCTTGGATGCGACCAGAGATTTCCATTTAGAGTCTGTTATAGAATCCACTTGATGCATTTTCATATACACTGTCTAAATGATAGGTCATAATTCACACAAATCCTTATTGGCTACGGATTTCACCTCAAACAGAGTGTTCAACTCATTATCTGTTTTTTGAATTTTGTCAATTTTTTTTTATTTCTCGAGTGGGTCCATGATGACCGCAAATTATTCATTCAACAGTTGTATTATTGCATGCACATCCTCCAAAGTTTGGTTTCTCCTTGCTATAATTCCCATCCATTGGTTGACTTCTCATAATATATTTTTGCACTCAATTGTGCGCTTGTGTAGTGTTTCCCGATCATTGTTTCCTTCCAACACTACATTCTCCATCTTCTCCTACAACTTCCAAGGTTGTTTCTATGCTTCTTCTTGACTCTATCGCAACTACACTTCCAGCTTCTCTGCATGGATGGCCAACTGTGACCATGCTCCTTGGATTAATTCGATATGATGCTCATGATCTCCTACAACATTGGATTCTGGAAGTTGGGGTCTACCTTCCTTATTTCCGACCAGGCTTCAACAAGCCTTTCCTGGATTTGTTCCATTTTCTGCTCCACCTAGATATTGGTGTATTGTTCATGTGTTATGCTCTCTTGAGAAAGGAGTGCTTCCTCTCTTGTGAACTCTGTATTCCTTTCAGCCTGCTGGAGCCTCTGCTCCAGTTGATTAGTTGAATCCCTGATCATTCCAACTAGTTGTGTTGTTGGCCATTGTGCAAGGTCAAAAACGGAAGGGGTGGCATCCCTAGGTGGTCTGAACTATAGTGGAATTCCACTCGCCATTGAATGATCTGAGGGAGATCCATCTCCTCCTCTCCTGCAGAAGGTTATGTCTCAAGCCTCAACCTCAACGTTGATGGTAGGTGTTGAAGCTAGGTTTGAAAATTTTCACCTTTAAAACTTAATTTTTTCTCTTTCGGGATTCGGTTTTTCATAAGGTATAATCCTCACTATCAGTCCAAAAGACCAGTACCAAAGTCCCGAAATTTTTTCATTTCTTCGTTATAACTAAAGACAAAAAGTTCAAGTGTTTTTAAAGTCTAGACGCATGTTCTGTTAAGTACTTTAAATCACAATAATTTAAAACCCTAAAGGAGTTAATTAACCATCTTTTTAACCTTTCAGGATTCGGGGTTTACTCAGAACAATATCTCTTCAACACATTTTGAATCATGAAATCCCAATTCCTGATTTCCCGAAAGAAGTGAAAGTCAGTCTTAATCCTAATTAATTAATTTAAATCTAATCTCACCGCATTTTTGGGATTCAGGATTTAGTAATGACATGGTTCATGTAGCAACGATCCTTGAAACCCTGAAATGTGAAGTTTCGACTCAATACGGAAGTTAAGGTTTAAAACTGACCTCATCACGATTTTAGGATTCACGGTTTGGTGTTGACATGGTTCATGTAGCCATGATCCCCAAAACCCCGAAACGCTAAGTTTCGACTCAATACGGAAGTTAAGGTTTAAAACTGTGCTCATCGCAATTTCAGGATTCAGGGTTTGGTGTTGACATGATTCATGTAGCCATGATCCCTGAAACCCCGAAACGTGAAGTTCCGACTCAATATGGAAGTTAAGTTTTAAAACTATCCTCATCGCGATTTCGGGATTTGGGGTTTGGTGTTGACATGGTTCATGTAGCCGCGATCCCCGAAACCCTTAAACGCAAAGTTCCAACTCAATACGAAAGTTAAGGTTTAAAACTGTCCTCATCGCGATTTCAGGATTTGGGGTTTGGTGTTGGGGGTTCATGTAGCCGCGATCCCCGAAACCTCGAAACGCGAAGTCGTGACTCAATATTGAATTTTAAAGAGAACTAACTTCATTTTAAAAATACATTAAATGGTAATTAAACTTCTTAAGTACTTTCTTTTCGGCCTCCGTCAAAAGAAGTTTTTTGAATTTTGATTTTAGAATTGCCTAAATACGGCCACATTAATAATGGATAGATTGTGATTTCTGTGACACAAATGCGTATCTCAGAGATATTCTCCGCATTAAAGGTATTAAATTCTTGACAACTGCAGTCAGTAAAATTTACAGATAAAGGAGTTGATGACTTCCTTTCTAAGATTCAGAGAAAGGTTTATTTGTTCGAGGTAAGAGATTTTCTAGAACCCTGCAAAAATTTTACACAGTTCCTGGAGAAATGTATTAAATGTATCAAAGCAAAGGAAGGAGAATCATTGGCAAAGTAAAAGTATTATTTGGAAGGGATTTAATTCCCAGAAAATGGAAAAACGAAGAAGATCATGAAAATGGTTTTCGATCTGCATTTTAACAAATAGTTAGTCTCTAAGAATTACAAACTCACCAACCGTCTTAAGATTGGTGGTTTTGTATAAATGTAATTTTTCAAGACTAAGAAAGGGATTTTTTCTGGAGGGAATTGTAAAGAGATACCTTCGTTTTGCCTGAATTAATACAATATAGATTGAATATTCCAGATCTGGTCAAGCCTGAGTTATGTGTTTCTCTGTCATTCTTTTTTTTTATTCATACTTTGATTTGAAGTTTTTCCTATGGTAATTTCTGTTATAGTTATTGAAAAAGTCAGATTATCTAATCGTTTGCAGTTTTTCCTCTGTATCGGCTTTCAGCAGATATAAGACCTATAAACGTTTTGGGACTTTGAAACTGTATGCTTCTGCAAAGTTATCATCCCTTTTCTTGTATTAACTTAAAATGATATTTTTCTTAAATTGATGCCTCATTGTTGTTATACAACTACATGTTTCCTTTTTCTTCATTCTGTCCACTGTCTCCTTTAAAATTTGACTCAGATACTAGAAAAGTCCTTTATTTCTGTTATACTATTAATTCATAATTCGGAAGTTCTATTTTTATATTTTTGAACCAGAAATTTGTGACCCTCGAAAATATTCTTGATTTACAAAAAAGAAACCCTCAGCTTTCATGACTGTTCCAGTTACCAGACAACCCAATATAGAACCCGGTCTATCAGATCAAACAAGCATTGTGTTAAACCTATTCAATACCATCTTACAAACAACAAATACACAGGTAGAAATTGAAATATCATGGGATGCAATTGAAAGGGATATTAGCATTCAAGAACAATGGGAAGCTAGACAGAGACAGTTAAGGAATCAACCGTGATCTCAGTTTCCTTTAAACGTTTTTTTTTTACCGATTAATTATCTATACCATTTTTGGATGCCTTGATGGTATACTTTATAGCCTTAAAGTATAAACTTAGGAACAACATCTTTTTGGCATCGTTGTTGGGGAATGAAGAAATGAATCTTTTCCCTGGGAAGAACAACATTGACACTTTCTTTCTTTGATAGTGAACAAAGATCGAAAAACCTTCTAAGGCTACTTTTATCTTTCACTTGGTGAATACACGTTTTTTAAACTGGCTTCTAGCCGAAAGAACACTAGAAAGAACTCAAATGATAAGCAGACTTTGCCAGTTTCTGATACGGAAAAAATTTTAAAATCAAGAAGATCTCTTAGACAAATCATTTCACCGACACACGTCATCTGTCAACCAAATTATTCATGGTTGAAAGTTAGAGGAACACTTGAGAGATCCCTCTCCCTCCCCCTGTCGATCGATACATGCTCTTTTCCTGAAGTCCACACTCCTTTTACCGAACACTTCAACGAATGTCCCGTGTATCCTAATTTAACCCCCGTCAATTCTCCGATATATTCGTCTTACAAGCCTGGAGAAACAAGTTCTCTTCATCTTGGGCCTTCATTTTCCAATTTCCTGTGCCTTGACGATCAGTTCCATACAACCTTTCTATCACATTCAAGTACAACTCCAGTTTCAATCTCAAATCTATCAATGGATGCACACGGAGGTGCAGGGGATGGAGGCGGTGTTGTAGGTGGTGTCGTAGGAGGCCAAGTACCGCTCCCTGGAATTTTTGCTAAGGTGGCTGCCAGATACACCCCTCTTGTCCTCTTGGTTCCCCTACATGACCTTCTAGAGAATTACATGAAAAATCTCCCAAAATTTATAGGGGAAGGTGATTTAACCACACAGGAGCACATCATTTTCTTTGACCAATTCGTCGATATCCTAGGACTCGAACAGGAAGATGTCTACTCCAGACTCTTAGTACAAACTTTCGAAGGGCAGGTAAGAACCTGGTTCCGAGGCTTAACAATAGGATATTTAAGGTCATACGATGAACTCAAAAGTGCTTTCATTAGGAAACAGGGGGAAAGAAAAGATCATTTCTATTATCTGATAGAGTTTGGGGCTCTTAGAAAGAAAAATTCAGAATCAGTTCTCGAATTCACCCAAAGATTTAATAAATTGTACAATAAAATTCCCATCGAGGTCAAACCTTCTCAGTCTGTAGCGAAAGTAACTTTCGTTGGAGTTTTCGACCCCAATTTCACCTTACTCTTGAGAGAGAGGAGATCAGTTGACCTCACTAAGATGCAAGACGATGCCCTAGAAATCAAATCCAACATGATGGCTTCAGGAAAGCTAAAATCCAAAACGGAGGCTGGGAACAAAGAAAACATAAGATACAGAGAACAAGGAGGATCTTCAAGGTTAGGAAGATCTCCGGGAGACAAAATGGACGACATGGCTAGGATAATTAAAGAACTGTCTAATAAGATTTCAAAAATGGAATTAGAGAAGACTAAAAATGACCATTTTCCCAAAAAGGATTTTAGAAGGAATCCCAATCCTCAAATCCCACAAAGACCGATTAAGAATGAGGATCAGAAAATCCCAACTCCCTTCAAGAGTGAAAAATTCATTGGAGAGAAAGATTTAGAAGATCTTGAGGAATTAGAGGAAGAGATAAACAATCTGGGTGATGATGAGCCACAACCATATTTGTCAAGACAAGATTATGAAAAATTCTTAAATAAGGAAAACAGATTGGAAAATGACCTAAACGATAGTACTTCTGAAGATTTGATCTACCAGGGTATTGTTGATGGTATAATGACAGAGCTTCAACAGAAGTACAATCTAAGGCCTAGAAACAAAAGTATTATGATCACCCAAAAGAAAAAGGTCTTGCCGAGGAGCGAGACAAACGAAATAGTTTCAAAAGATGTCGAAAAATAGATTGTAAAAACCGACCAAACGTACCCACAGACTATCAAGACTAAGGTAGCTGAAACACTCGCAGTCAAAACACCTAAAGCGAAAGTTGTCACAATCGAAACAAAATATTCACCACAAAAGAAAGCTGATAAGAAGGGAGTTGAAGCCCAAAACATCGAGAATGAAAAAATTGTGGGAAATTGTAATCTGGAAAACGAAATCAATAAAATCAAGATCCCCATACCTCTTGTCGAGATGGAAAAAACTCCAGTGTACAGAAAACAAATTTCCAAATTGATTAGTTTTTCGGAAGATGAAATCCAAGCCAACGTCATTAACTTAGAAGACGACAAGCCGAACATAGTTTTTGGCCCTCATTTCAAAGGTTCCAAAGACACTGTTTCTCCCTTCTATATCACATTAAACTTGTTCGACCAACTACTCCATAACTGTATGCTTGATTCTGGAGCATCCCACAACGTAATGCCTAAAGCCATTATGGATAAATTGGGTCTTGAAATTACTAGGCCTTATGGAGATTTATATTCTTTCGATTCTAGAAAAGTTAAATGTATAGGCATGATTAAAGACTTGGTGGTAAGTCTCGCTTAAATACCAATGAAGAGCATTCTCATGGACATAGTGGTCACCGATATCCCTCCAAAATATGGTATTCTATTATCTAGAGCCTTGGGTACCAAGCTTGGGGGTTCCCTCTAGCTTGACATGACATATGCTATGATCCCAGTTTTTGGAGGACAATTCACATGCCTATACAGAGAGACCAGGTTAACGTTCATGGTAAGTGATCCGCGCAATCTGAATAATCACTCTATATATATTTCTGATCAAGATCTAGGTATTTGTATTTTATCCATTGACGATGATATTGTTTTAGGTGTAGAGGAAAGTTGTACAGAAGAAAAAACAGAAAAAGAAAAAAATAAACAAAATGTATATAGCACTGGTGTGTGGAAGATGTTTTTTGACAACGCTTCATCTTACCTTGGAGCTAGAGCAGGGGAACTCCTTGTGGCCCTTGATAATCAATTCATAATCCCTTTTTCCTATAGAATTCAGTGGAATGTGGACCACACTAATAACATATGCGAGTATGAAGCCTTAGTATTAGGGTTGGAAGCCGCTAGAAGAATGAAAATAAAAAACCTCAAAATATTTGGTGATGCCGAGCTAATCGTAAAATGGGTAAACTGACAATACCAGGACAAACATCCTAGGCTGAGGTCTTACAAGAATTGCATCTGGGATCTGATCGAAAATTTCTTCTCCTCTGTTAAAGTCCACTACATTCCAAGAACTAAAAACCAACAGGCCGATGCGTTAGCTAAAGCAGCCTCAACTTTAACACCTCCCACCGCTTTCAAACTAAAATATCATATACAAATGAGACATCGACCTTCCGTACCCAATAACATTCAGAACTGGCAAGTTTTTTAGGATGACGAACAACTGCATAAATTTTTAGAATCGATAGATGAATTTTCCGAAAATAATGCCGACCAAGAAAACCAAAATGATCTTATTTGGATCATGCAGGAAGGGTAAGACCCTCAGGAATTTCATGATAAAATCACCAATCATCGTATGCTTGTTCTAAAAAATCATCAGATCCCAAAGGGCCTAATTCCCTTGGAAAGTTTTTTTAATCAAGACGATATCCCTTGAAGATCCACCTTACAACCACAACCTGAAGAGGTTGAGGACTGTGACATAGGTACCAAAGAAAACCCTCGGTTGGTGAAACTATCCAAATACCTGCCCCCATAAACCAAAATTAAATACGTTGATTTTCTTAGAAAGTATAAAGACGTTTTCGCTTGGTCTTACAATGAATTGAGAACTTATGATACTTCTATAATTGAACATAAAATTCCTCTAAAACCTGGTGTCAAGCCTTCTAAACAGAAACTCAGACAAATAAACCCTATCCTGCTACCAGTAACTAAAAAGGAAGTCAAAAAACTCTTGGACGCTAAAATCATCGTCCCACTAAGATATTTCAAGTGGGTGGTTAATTTAGTCCCAATAAGAAAGAAAAATGGTGAAATCAAATTGTGTGTCGATTTTAGAAACCTTAACCGATCATCACTCAAAGACAATTATCCATTGCCTAAGATGGAGCACGTTTTAGAGAGAGTAGTTGGAGCTAACATAATGTCAATGATAGATGGTTTTTCAGGTTACAATCAGATCGCAGTACACCATGATGATAAGGAAAAAACAACTTTCACTACCCCTTGGGGTACCTTCATGTCTGATAAAATGCCTTTCTGCTTGATGAACATAGGGGCAACCTTCAAGCGAGCCATGGAGATCACCTTCGTGGGTGAGAAAGATAAATTCATTGTTATCTATCTCGATGATCTGATCATTTTTTCAAAATTTTATACGAAACATCTAGTGCACCTAAAGCAAACTTTCAAGAAATGTCGTAAGTTCGGTTAGTCCCTCAATCCCAAAAAATCTCATTTCTTTATGCAAGAAGGTAAGATATTAGGTCATGTGGTTTCAAAAGATGGAATCAAAATCGATCCTAAAATAATTGAGGCTATAGATACTATAAATATCCCTAGAAATGTAAAAGAAATCCAATCCTTCCTAGGTAAAATAAATTTCTTGAGAAGATTTATCCCTAACTTCGTTGAAATTGTGAAGCTGAACACAGATATGTTGAAAAATAACAGTGAGATGAAGTGGACAAGTGAAGCCAAAGCATCTTTTCAACGAATAAAAAAATACATCATAAGAAACTAAAGGAAAGTGTTGGCACAGGGGTAGACCCAGGGTTCGGCTCCAAGAGTGCACCAACAAGCCCTAACTACTGGCCCTTTCGGCAACACCTGTGAATCATATGCAGTCTCACTCGAAGAAGTTATGAGGGGATTGCAGGACAGAGATGTCTACAACCAAAGGGAAGATCAAGTGGATTTAACACAAGAGAAACACATCATTCATATATCTCTTATGAACTTAAATCTATTCTTCACATCTACTTATCAGATCTAAAACAATAATGCAATCACAGTATATCAATGACAGAGATAAAATACCAATCACACACAACACAATATGCACATGGTTCACCCTCTCTCTAGGGATACATCCACAAAACTGTGCTATAATATATTAAGGTAAAGCATACAGTTCTTGTCTACACTCTTAGCTAGTAGATATTATTTCTTCTCCTCTGTTTCTCTCCCCTCCCTATGCACCCAGCTGCAAGGTTGATCTTCACACCTAGCTGAAGATCTTACAATACCATAACGCTCTCACTCTTATCCCTTCTCTCTCACACACTACTACTCACTTGATCACACAATGACAAAGACAACAACAATAATCATAAAACCAACCCATCCTAGGTCCTTTAGACCTCTTTTATACATTACAATAGCTCACCGACATCCTTAGGCCGAAACCTAGGTGTCCAAAACCCTAGATACCCAAACCCTAGGTGTCTAAAACCCTAGGTCAACTTGACTCGTATTTTCAAGGCTTCACTAGCCTGTCTTTCCTTCCTTCTCGCGCGGTGCTCCAAAGCATCCAATGGTGGATTTTTCCACTTGCTGAGTTGTCCACAATCCTTCTTTCTTGCTTATCTTTTATCCCCAATCTCCTCATTCGATGGCTTACTTCGCTCCATATTTTCTTCTCTTTTCCTCACTTTGACCCAGTAATAGTCATTGTGTCTTCCATGAAGTTTGCATTCTCCCTTTTCTTCCTTGATCTTCTCTTGCTTCCATAACCAAGGGCCAATATGACCCCAACACTCACCTATGACTGGCCCTGAGGCACTTCAGATCTGAGCTTCTTGTTTTACTTCGACTCCAGACTGTGCAGTGTAGCCTCTACTTTCTGCTCGATGCCTCCTCTTTTCCCTTGTACATAATGTCTTTTCCATGTTTGGTACCCATTTTCAACTGCACCTGGTACCTAGACCCTCTTCTTCTTACATTTATTGAGAACTACGGGGCAACTGGTTGTCACAGTATAATTTCAATTGACTCCCATTCACTAATCCTTCCTTCCACTTGTAAGTTTTAAACCTGCGAAGTAAAGAAATGCATATAGATTCTTAAGCAATACAGAAATTAATCAATGGCTCATACACAGAGTACACAGAGATTTTTACCGAAAACCCTCAACCGGGAAAACCTTTCTTATTTTCATTATATCGAATTTCACCATTCTCCATACAATATATACAATGTTTTTAGGTATTCCGTAGATACCAAAACCCTAATCCCTTAATCTGGGATTAATTTACAAATCAGCTAAAAATAGCAAAATCCGCTAAAAATAGCAAAAACCACCCAAAAAAAAATTTCGGGGCGCTGCCCCGAACGTTGCGCGTAACCAAGGGGGGGCATACCTGCCCCCCCTGGGACCCCCCTAGGAATCACCCCCGCCACACACACATGCAAAGAATATAACACATACCCAACATTCTCCCACTTGTTGTTTTCTTTGCATCCAGGGGTCCAGGG
>SNQJ01S0188245.1:6337-18352 GCA_010110895.2 Picea sitchensis | reverse complement strand
GTTTAAGCACGGTAACAACTGATTCACCCCCCCCCCTCTCAGTTGTCCAACACTAATCCCCATGATTACTATCCTGGAAAGACCGCGGATCGCACTCTTGCTCAAGAGAACAAAGAAGCCTATGGTGATGTTGAGAAAGGCGTGCGAGGCTACAAGGTAGCTTCTATTGAAAGTGGCGCAGTACGCCTTGCATGTCAATTGATTGCAGGGAAGTTGGTACGAAATAATCGACCCACGCAAGTATCCATATTTGTATTCGACCTCACATGAAAGTGTGCAAAGGGACTACAGATGAACTGGGCGAAGTACCTGGTGAATCAACTAGAGATTGATTGCCAAGAAACCCAGGATTAGGGGCAAGAATTTCATTTTAGCTGGCTCTTGATACTTATAGCTTTCATTGCATGCGAGCTACCGGAAGGTGCAACCTTCCCCAACATTGACCCCTTTGAACCACTAGCTATGAAATTCAGTACCCTATGGTACTCAAATGACATGAACAAGTAGTGGAAATCCAATGTCGTATTTCATACCTACTACACCCAGTTGAAGCTCGTCATCCAGTCCAAGCCTCACATTACCCCGAATACTTTACACAAGTTTCGACCTTTGATAAAGTTTAGTGCAGACCGCCATTTTATATATCTGGCAGCACGTGCTGATGAGAACAAGGAACAACTTCAGTCTTATTACAAGCTGACAGAAGAAGACCTGGAGGAAATCATAAAGGAATGGTTGGTGGACCTCCTTGTTTCAGCAGACCCCGCATAAATGTCTGACATCAACAGCCCAGAAGCTATGCAGAATACACCTGGACCCAGTAAGACAAAGAAAACAAAGTAGACAAAGAAGGATGAGGATATCCAGGATGTAGATAGCAAATCTGTAAGAACCGCATCAGTTACACCAGAGCAAGGAGGTAATGGAAAAGACTTAGAGGAATTCAAACAGAGGCTAGGAGACGAAGAAGAAATCATAAAGAAAAGGAAGGGTTCACCTCCAGAACCTTCCTCCCGAAAGAAATCAAAAGCACCCGTGACTAAACTGAAGACCATGCTCACTCCAGATGAATTCAATTTTCTCATCGCAGCTATGAACGAAACCATAGAAGAGATAACGGAAAAATATGAAGCTAAGAAAGAGACAATGTACAACAGAATCAAGATCGAATTCCAAGGAGTACAGCAAGCTCTCCAGTCTAGCCACGTAGTCTCCTCTGCGCCCCTACCAGAAGGAACAACAGAAGAAGGAAATGCACCAGTTCAACTCCGCAAGGTTGCTGACACAGTCGAAGTACGCCTTTGGAAGGCACAAGAAGTAACAACACAGGCCACCCAGGCCTTAAAGCAAGCACATGAGGAAATCCTTGAGCAACGTTGAGCTGCACAACAAGAGAAGGACACTCTCTAAGAAAAATTTGAAGAAGATAGAGAAAAGATTCAAAAAGAGAAAGAGCATTTTCTCGCGAAGCAGATTGGGATTGAAGAAGCAGTCAACAAAAAGCAGAGGACCCCATAGAACGCCAAGTGATGACACTTGTTGAAGTTATTCAGCAAATTCAACAAAGAGTCATGGACTTAGAACTCTAGACCATACCATAGACCCCACAAGAAGTGTGCGACCAGTAATAAATAACTGCCCTGAGCACCGTAGAAAGGATTAAAGCACTCTCTGAGGAATTCAAATAGTTAAGTAGAAGAAGTGCACAGATGTACAAGAACCTCACTGAGAACCCATAATTGCATAAATTAGAGTCACAACTCTAAGAGGTGAAGCACGACACTGAAAAGCTACACATACAATTGAAGGCCCTGTCACCCATAGAGAGAATGAAGAGGTTTCCAAAGCAATGCATAGCCCAACAGCAAATTCACATGCTTCAGAGTAAATTAATGGAAGTCTCTCAACGACTTCAGCCAGTGCAAGAAAAGGCATCCCAACTATTTTCTAAAGTTGAAAGACAAGGAATAGAACTTGAAAAGCTTGTGAATACAATAGAACAGTGCCTAGAAGGGCCAGTGAACGGGGCACTCATCCAAGAGTTCACCAAACAAGAGGCATTAGCAATGCGGAAAGTTGAAGCAACTCGAGCCAAGCTCGAGAAATTCGAAGCAAAATTGATTAGACCTGAGTGACTCGGGACGAGTCACAGGTGAGTGTTGGGGGCCTATTGGCCCTTGACCAAGTTTTGAGGACCACTTGGTCATAAGTGACCGTTTTTGGGACTTCGACACCCTATCAAAGATGGAGCGCCAGGTGAAGTAGAAATCACGGGATCTTGGTCCACTTTTAGGCCTCTTTTAGGGTTTTGGGTTAATGTAATGGGAAAGGGATGTCAGTATGTGGGTTTACCCACTCTTAGGTCCACTTTTGTAATGTATAAATAGAAATATAGGCAATGTAAGAAGTAGTATATGTGAAGGCTTAGTGCTAGTAGTTAGATCTATGTGATCGGATGTAGATTGTAAATGCTCTGTGCATGATTGTAAGAGGCTTGCAGAGCTAAGTGCAAGTTGTTGTAAGAGGTTGTAGAAGGATTTGTGTTGAAGTGAAAGGAAGAAGGATCTAGCGAGCTACGTAGATCTTTTGTCCTATGTGAAGTAAGGGTTTTGAGTGGCTTTGTGTTGTAATCGATAGAAGACACTAATAAAGAAGAAGAGTTGGTGGACTTAGCCCCAGGGTGGGGGTGAACCATGTAAATCTATGTGTTATTCTCTGTGCTTTGGTTCAATGTGTTTATCTTTTCTTATGCTATGTGCTCTGATATATCCACTTATAATCTGTTCTTCTTAGATGTGTATGAATGTTAGATCTGATATATATGCGTAGTGTCGATCTACTGGATCCGATCTATTTTTTTGTTGCTAAGTGCTGAGATATCTTAGATATAAGTGAATGTTGTGATTCTTTGTGCTATCTGCGAAGCATAATAACGTTTGAATACTGATGAATGATCTATGCTAAGTTCCATGTAAGGATAGAATCACAGATCTGTGTCCTGGCTAAGGTTTCAGACACCTGAGTCTTGCAACCACCCCTACCTCTACCTCGGGTGAGACTTCATCTGCTTCGCAGGTGTTGCCAAAAGGGTTGGTAGTTAGGGATTTGTTGGTTCTCTCTTGAGCGTTGAACCCTGGGTCTTCCCCTATGCCAATAGTCCATGAACATGTTCTTCATTTGAGTTCCTCCAAATCATCAAGTTGTTACTTTGTACCTCATGTTTACTGATGAGAGATGCCTTGATGCTCTTATTTCAGTGGGTCTCCTTCCATTGAATTTAGCTCATCTATTCTGGAAACGAGGCTTGGAGTCCTATGAGTACCTAGAGGCTTGCAATCATTAGTGGTAGGTTCTCCCACCATCGACAGTTGGGAATACATCAATTTCTCTTAATCGATGGATTTTTCAAGTGTTCGACCTCAACACCTTTATTCACACTTGTAAGAATGTACTTGGTGAATTGATACCTACTTTCATTATCGGTAGGTTGTCTCACGTTTGTTAATGGTATACATTAATGAATTGGTAATCAAATGAAGTCTCATTATGTTCAACCTCAACTCCTCTATTCACATGATGTAGACTTGCACCTTTGGCGGATTGTGTAGAAGACTTGAAGACAACAGTTTATAGTAGAAGCTTTCTTGATTCGTTGCTATCATTCATTGGACTAGTACCTATATGACTTCAGTGATCATGGGAGATCAAATTGTACTCCATTGTATACATATATCTTCATATTTATTTTGAGACTAGCTTTCACCAAGCCTTTTCCGTGACTATGACAACCTTTGGCATGTATCTACTTTGTATTTCCTTTTCATGGCGATGAAAAATTGTTTGGTATATTTCCACATGGATCTGCAGTGTAATTCAAATTGGCAGCCATGTGTACAAAGTCATTATGGATTGTAATATTCTCATGAGAAACTAGTTCGTCCATCTGGGTCTCCATTACTCCACTTTTGGGAATTATAATGTATTTCAGCCATCGCAGATACTCCTCTGACCTCACACATTAGGGGGAATCTTTTATAGCAATATTTGTCTCACCCCATGCAACTTGCTCAGAAGGAATTTTCCATTTCCCTATTCAGACTTGAAGTACCCTTTTGCACTTCCCAGAGCTAAAAAATCATGGTTTTCCACATATACGTGCCCTACCAGTTAGACATCATGTGTATACGCAAGTTGCACCACTACAACCTGCGTACGTCGGGTTTGGTGCTCAAAATTAAAAATTGTGTCGGGTTTCCATGTCACGTCATGAGATCCATGATCCTTGACCTTCCATATACTGGAAATGTTCTGATTCGGCCCTTCAGTTCCATTTGAAGGCTATAAAATGGGTCATATCCAAACCATGGAAGAGGAGAGAATTCAACTTTTGAGAGAAAAGTTACTCTGGAGAAATTATTCACTTCATGTTGACTCTGCATCCTTTTGTCCTTTAAAGTTTGAACACATTGTCCAGCCCCAAATCTCTTCCCTCTTTGATGGAGAACCTCATTGTCTCTCTTATATGAGCTTGCCTTTGATGGAGGATTGAAGTGGTGGAGGCCCAGCTGGAAAGGAATTAGTTTCTCGGTTTAGAGACATGCCAACATAGAATTTTGTCACTCATACACTTTTGTTGATCATATTTTAATAGAAATACTATTTTCTTGTCCAATTAATATCTTGAAAATATTTGAATTGTTATTCCATGGGCATATTTGTTATGAATGTTGATGGATTATGTTATTAGATGTGCTAACAATATATATTTTCACCATATTCTTGCGTATCTTGGTTGTTGAGGACAAGTTACGGGTATAAATCTTTGATTCAAGTGCTCAATGGTGGTCTTCATCGAACGTATGGACGAGGTATGCTCTTTATCTTGTCTTGTTAGCATTTTCATTTATATAACATACTTGGGATAAGAATTGATTTCTGCAATCATTCTGTCAGTTGTGGTTTACCCCTTTCCATAAAGGGACTTATTTAGTCGACATATTGAGGATGAGTTCTAAATTAACCCTGCAGTTACTCCATGTAAATATCGTATGAGAGATCCCCGTGACGAAAAATAGTCTTCACATCCATCTGATGACCTTTCCACCCCTTGGCTTCCACAATGGAAAGGGCCAATAGGATGGAGTCCATCTTTGCTACAATATAAAAGGTCTCATCATATTCTATTGTGTGGATTTGATGAAAACCTTTGGCAACCAGTATTTCCTTATACTTACTGATATGTATGTCTACTTCCTTCTTGGTCCTATAGACCCATATGCATTCGGAAAGCTTCATGTCTGAAGGAAGTGGAACCAGATCCCAATTTTGTTTGTCAAGGATAGATTTGTACTCCTTCTGCATAACGACTTCCTATAAGGAATTACCTACAGCCTTTGCATAGGTTTGCCGATTTGAAGCTAGAACCATATAACAATGTATGGGAATCACTAGTTCGGTAGTTGTGAGTGCATGAGGAGGATCCTCAAAATGAGACCTCATCCTCCTCTAATTGATGGATCCCCCACAATATCTCTTGCTACCTGTAGGGTGGTATGTTCCCACTTGGGCATCTAGGGTGGCTCAGCATCTTCATGCGCATCGTCGACATGCTCATCATCTTATTAATTATATTCAGAGCTCAGATATGAACCATGATCTGAGTGAGTGGACTCATCATCACTGATGTCTAGTGCAATCAATGTGTACCGAGGTCTCTGCATGTGTCTCCAATGGTGCATGCAAGGGACTCTCCTCAAATTGAACATTGTGGTTAAATATAAGCATGTCCATAGATGGATCAAGTAACCTATAATATTTCAAACCATCTTTATATCCCACAAAAATGGATGTAGTACTCTCTATATCTAATGATTTCTTCTTTTCAGAGGGTACGTGGGCACATGCATGTGATCCAAATATTCAGAAGTGGGTGAATTCTGATTTTCTACCGCTCCATGCCTCATAGGGAGGCATGTCCTTGACATATCTTTGAGGAGATATTTTTTTAATGTGTTTAGCGCAGTTAATTTGCTCAGTCCAAATCCTAGGAGATAGGGATATTGCATGAACCATGAAAGTGGCCATATCTTTGATGGATCTGTTCTTCCACTCGGCTACTTTGTTTTATTGTTGAGTGTGAGATACTATGTGTTGTAGCTATATACCTGCCTCTAAACAAATATGTTGGAAATATCGGTTCACATATTTCCCCTCATTGTTTGTGCAAAGGATTTTTATCTTTCTTCCAGAATGAGTCTCTGCATATGCTTTGAATTCATTGAGATGATAAAAAACCTTGGACTTATGCCTCAGAAAATACACCCAAGTGTATTGTGATAAATCATCAGTAAATGTAAGCACACACCTTTCTTTGTTGATGGATGGATGAGGAAATGGTCCCATAAAATCACTATGGATGAGCTCCAAAGGAGAGGAGGCCCTCCAAGCCTTCCCTTTATCAAATGTATCATGGGGATGTTTGCCAAGAACGCATCCTTGACAAACTCCTTTGGAAAAATGTATGTTGGACAAGTCAGTGACCATTTCATGTTTGCATAGTTGCTGCATGTATTTGAAGTTTATATGGCTGAATATATCATTCCATAATCTACTAGTATCATCAACATGCATCAATAGTAAAGCATAATCAAATTTAGCAATGACTTACAGAAAGTATAAAAATGAGATTGGTGGTTTACCTCACCAACAACAACCAGAGAGTTATCACACATATCAGATATGGTTACATAATTAGGTTTGAATTCCAACCTTTTTCTTGTACCAAAATGTTTTATATGATAAATGGAGAGTAGATTCATGGATATTTTTGGAACATACAAGACATTCTAAAAACATGTGTGTGGGAGTTCTACTCTCCCTTGGAAAATGACCTCAACTAGGGTATCATCTCCCATGTAGAATTAGAATATAAAACATTCTTTGTTGTTTCCATATGGTGGGATGCACCTGAATATAAGATCCATGCATTAGGAGAAGAGTTAATGGAAATAAATGCATGAGAGTTACCTTGTTTGTCTTGATATTCTGACTTCTTCTTGGCCACTTCGATCATTTTATCCCCAAGGTTGTTCGTCTAAAGAATATGTGCCATCAGATCAATTTGTTTCTTCATGCATGCAGACTTGGGATGATAACCGTGGTTGCAATAACCACATTTAGTCTTCATTTTATTTCCTTTTATACCTTTGGATCCTAAGGAATCATCAAAGATTTTGGAGTTCCCTTCCTTGTTTGGATCTGCATTCACTTTTCCCTTACCTTTTTGTTTGGTCTTTGGATTGCATGTGTTGCTACTCTCATGCATAGCAAGTGCATCTGCATTGGATCCCTTTATTATCTCCATATTGATGAGATTGTCTTTCTCATGGGTGATGGATTCAATAAACTGATCTAATGTCAGCATTTTCCATATTGATCCTGAAGTGAATATGTTTGTATGGAAAGATGAGACGAAAACAACATAATCCAGACCAAGTTTTTCTTGAATATAAAGGATCGACTAGGTTTCTTGAGTTGATTTGTCAACACTGCATCCCTTTAGATGAAGGAGGAGGGACTTGAACTTCATAAATAAGTATTGGATGTTATCAAAATTCCTTGGATCGAAGGAATTCATCTCAACCTGGAGCATATGGCATCTCATTTCATCCTATTTTCCAAAGAGATCCTCCAACTTTGTCCAAATCACATTCGGTATGGTACAAGATTTAGTGTGAAACATAAGCTCGAGGGACATAGACACATATAGCAGGTTGTAGACCTCATTAATGTGGTTGAGTTACTTTTTATTCTCGACAACGGAAGTTGGTTCAATCTTTGTCACCATAGTAATCTGGTACATGCCTTTGCATCTTAACTGATGCAAAATGTTAACCTTCCACTCGAATGATTTATGAGGCGTGAGAAGTATTTCCAGTGAGTAATCCATCTTTTATGAATGCATCTTCCTCCTGTACCAAAAAATAGAAATGCTTATGTTCTTTCTCCTAGCAATCAAGGCTCTAATACCATGTGAAGTTTTCACAGTGAACCTAGCTAGTAGAAAATGGACACACAAATCTTGTGAGAGAGAAGAGAAGAGAGTAGAAGTGTATTAATTGTTGAGTAAAATGGTAAAATACACATGATATACTCTACATGGCTAAGTGAATTTTCCATAGTAGTGATCTAGAGAGATCTAGACACTCACTGACAAAAACCAAAGTAATCTACCACTTAGTCCTAGTTAATCGATCCACGCAATCAACAATTAAATTAGTCACACGTGTGGAAGTGAGAGAAACACATGAAATCACAAGATATGTTCCCTCTTGGCCACATTCATGAGATATGCGCACTCCTAGAGAGGAAACCAAGGTGAACGTGCAAATTTTGGTGATAAAATTAGGTTTTCATGCATGAGTGACTTAGTCTAACTGAGGTGTAACTGACTCTAAATTGAAGAGGGAAGGAACCCTATTTTTTAGGAGGTTCCCTAATTTGTAATGTAATGTTATCAAGAGAGAATATTATCATCTATGGAAGTGCCCTCAACATTGGACTATCAACCTTAGGAAAATAATTACCTAGGTGAGTGTGTAATATCTCCAACACTTAATTAGCTCATATCTCATCTTACCATCCTCAATCTATTGGGAAAAATGATATTGTAAATAAATGTCTATAAGGTTATATTTGTTTCTTTGCATCTGATAAACAAACACAATGGTTCAAGTGGTTACCCTTGGAAGAATGGTGGTACAACACATCCTTCCATACTTCATAAAAAATGTCCCCATTTCTTTCACTTTATGGATATCATCATCCATATGTCACATCACCCTTGAAATGGACTATAAATATTCAAGAAGTAGAGGACCACATAGGGAACTAACAAGAGGTTTTGAAACTATTGAAGGACAACTTGTTTATGGAACAAAATAGGATGAAAAAACAAGCAGATCAACATCGTAGTGAAATGGAATTTGTAGGGAATTGGGAATTTTTTAGGCTAGAACAATATAAAAATATGTCCCTCAAGCAAAAAAGGAAGGAAAATAAATTAGAAATCAAATATTATGGCCCCTATAAGGTGTTATAAAGAGCCAGAAGTATGGCTTACAAATTGGAGTTGTCTCCATCTTCATGTGTATATTCAATCTTCCATGTTTCTTGCTTAAAGAAGGTAATCAGTGACAATATCCCAGTCCATACTATTTTACCATATATTAATGAAGAAGGGTAAATCATACTCGAACCAAAAACAATCCTTGAAACAAGTATTAAGAAACTACAAAATCGAGCAATTACTAAGTACCTCTTCAAATGGAAAAACCTACCAATGGAAGAGGCAGCGTGGGAAGATGAGATCTTCGTGCAGAAACACCTGTAATTAGTAATTTTTTGAGGAAAACACTTGTTTTAAGGGGAGGGGCATGTTAATCTCTATAAATAGCCTCATTTTAAGTATACAACCCCTTATTACACCCTAGTTATTGAATTAATACATTTCTAGTGTTATATTTGTATGTTGGCTAGAACCCTTCATTATACCCTTTCATTGTAATTGTACCCCTTTTCCTTAGGGATCACCTTATATCATATTTTTCATTGAATATATTTTAAAAGGAGGTTTACCCCTCGAAGTGGATTGTTATTCATTGACTTTTTATCATTTTTAAGGTGTTGGTTCATAACAAATCAATAAAGAAATCATGGGACAAGTTGGGAAGCTTGTACTGGTCAAAATCCATGGTAATCAAGTTGTTCATTTGGAATAAATTATATCTTATGAGGATGAGTGATGGGATCTTGGTGTTATAGCATCAATTTCCTCCTCATATGCATTAATTCGCTATTTTCCTAATTCAAATAATCTTTACCAACTTACATAATCAAACCCCTTTTATTCCTCAGAAATTACTAAAAAACCCCATGTTTTGAGATGTATGTTCCCTAACATTTATGCAACTTGCATACATATGCTTGTTTGCCTTTATCATCCCACGTATGCATTTATTTGGCTCAAAAAATATAATTTTGTTAAATTTTTCGTGGGGTTTATGGGTTTGATCGGTCCCCGACCCCCTATTTCCCATGGATAACTACTTTAACCACTTGTTTGGAGTATAAAAAGGTTTCAATGGGTAGAGGAGAGATCATCATTCCATTTAGCACCATTATGTTGGCCATTTATTGCCTAGTCTGGAAGCCTCTTATCCTATGTCTTTGAAATATCTCCTTCATATATGTAAAACCATGTTTCCAACAGTCTTTGCTCCATTTATCTTGTTAGAAAGAGCCCACTTATGTTTCTCAGACCTGTTTGAGAAAAGAAGTTGGAGGTTGAGTTTATTTTCATTGGCTCTGGTGGAGGAACCTGGATGCCAGTTTCGGAGCAGCGATGTAGCAGTTATAGGTTGTAAAATTCATTAAGTTTGTTGTTAAATCAGTAAATAACTCTCTTTCCCATCCAATTTTTTTTTTTTAGTTCATGATTGTTACATTTGGGAATTTAATTATCTAGGAAATTAATGGAATTGATTTCAATTAGCATATTTGGAAGTTAGTTATTTTGTAACTACCTATATTGTAGTTGGGTCTTCTTCTTTGAGTGTATGTGGTTGAAGGAATTTTTGGAGCAAAAGTTTCAATCAAGGGATCTACATCAAACAATTAGATCCAGGTTTTTATCCTTCCTTCTTATCGAAAGTTAGTTAGTTAGATATAATTTTCTTGACTATATTTTTGGGATCTTTAGTTCGTCCTCTTTGTTCTGGTTGTAACCAAAAATCATCGGAGTACTTTCTCCATCAAAACTCAGTAGGATATCACCTGAATGCATTCAATATTGTAATGAGTCAATTATTGTCTATGGATATTAAATCACTAAGGAGGATATATGTATAAGCCTATTGTGTTCTTTTCCAGACTCTTGGGATAGCTTAGTCATGGATATAAGGAGTAATTCAACCACATTAAAGCTTGAATACATGGTTTCATCTCTATTGTTAGAAAAAATGAGATGGAAGAACATGTAAGGATCGACCAAATATGCCTTGATGGTGAGAGGTCGATCGATCGATAAATATAAGGGAAAATTATTCGGTAGAAAGTCTAATTCAAAGGGTAGATCTAAATACCTAGTTCAATCGATGATAAGATTATGGAAATGTAGCAAAGACATGTACTATAAGATAGAATTCAATTCGAATGTGATTGAGATCAGTCCAGGATCTTATGAGAAGCGGTCGACTAAGAGAAATATGACTTCGGATAAAGGAGGCGATGTGTATCTGGCATCGACTAGTACACAGTCGAATCATGATGTTTGGTTGATCAAATCAGGTGCATCCTTCCATATGAAACTTCACAGAGAATGGTTCTATGAATATGATAGATATGGAGGGGGGAGATGTACTCTTTTGAGATGAATCCACAACCAAAATTGTTGGATGAGGAATATTCTGACTGATACTGCAAGATGGGAGAAGCATGACCCTTCTATGTGTGGTATATATTCTAGGTTTGGAAATAAATATGAAATATGTCATCAAAATGAGTGATGCAGGTGTGCACACTCTATTTCGGAAGGATACATGCAAAATGGTCAGAGGAGTAATGGTATTAATGAAAGGAGTTCAAATTGGAACCCTGTACAAATTGTTAAGTATCATCGAATCGATTGGATGCAACATTGTTTCTAAATTTGACTCAACTGAGACTCATCTCGACTTGGTCAACACAAACCTACTTGATTTTTCTCCCTCAAGTTTACCCAACCATGTTAAGGCACTAGAGGATGGGATACATTGGTGAAAAAGGGATTCAAGCTATGCACAATAAAGGTATGGTCAAAAGTTTTCTAATTGTAATTTGGAATTCATTTTTTGTGAACATTGAATATATGGAAAACAAAATCAGGTTAGACTCCCATCTAGAGCGACAAGGGAAAAATAGATTCTGGAATCGATACCTAGTGATGTGTTTGGGTCTATACCAGTCCCTTCACTTGGT
>SNQJ01S0188244.1:18591-28767 GCA_010110895.2 Picea sitchensis | reverse complement strand
TGTCATTTCTACTTTGGGTTCCCATCTCTATAGGGTACCAAAGGTATATTTGGCTATTAGAGTTTCCTTGATATCGATAAAGAAGTGCCATAAGACTCTTGAATTTTTCATCTTCATAATTTAGTCAAAATGTGAATGGAAGGTCACTACAACTACAACTTCCTTATCATAGGGATTTTGTACACAATAGAAGTGGGTGGAAAAGATTATAGAGGAATATAGAGATATCTCCACTTCACATGTAGGGTTTTGTTGCATTTCTAGGTCAAACATTCAATTGAATTGATACTCAATGCTCCTTTACTAAATGGACCAATATATGGACACTGTTTTTTTTATAAGGAGGAAACAAAATGTCAAATTCATGATATCATCCAAAAGGGCCACCTTCTACTAAGACCCTCACCTTGTGGGAGACCAATTGTATTTGTATAGAATAAGGATGGGACATGGAAACTTTGTATTTATTATAAAGCCATGAACAAATAAATATAAATAAATGATACTTAATCCCCCACATTAATTATCTTTTTTATTATCTTAAGCATGGAAATTTCTTTAGTGAGATTTATCTAAATTCAGGCTACCACTAGGTCCTGATTGAAGAAATTGATGTATGGAACAATACATTTAAGGATAAAGATGGCCTTTTTGAGTTTTTAGTCATGCCTTTTGTCTTGAATAATGTTCCAACAATATTCATGATGATTATGGATGATATCTTATAGTCATTTACAAACTATTTTATGTTTGTATATTTGGATGTAATCCTCATATTCAACAGAACTTGGGATGACAACTTGTACTAGATTTAATAATTCTTGAGCACCCTATGACAATACATGTTATATTCAAATATGGAGAAATTATAATTTCTAATTTAGATAATTCAATATATAGGATACATCATAGATCAACATCTGGTGCATGTGAACCTAGCCAAGATCCAAGTGATTTGTGAATATTGACCATCCTTGATGACTCTAATAGAGCTTCACATATTATTGGGAATTTCCAACTTATATAGTTGGTTCATGTTGGGGTTCTCTCATATATCTTATCCCTTAAACCAAGTGACCAAGGATGAAGATAATTAGAGTTTTTCTTGGTCTAAGTCACAATAGAAATCACTCAAGAATATGAAACTGCCTCTACTTTGCAATAGCCCTCACTCTGCTATATATGAAACAACCATTTTAATTTGATAAAGATTCCTATGATTATGCCATGGGTGCAGTCCTCAATCATCATGGACATCCGATGTCCTATCACAATGAGACACTCTCTGATGTTGTTCATATGTATCCAACCTATGACTAGTAGATGTAGTCCATTGTGCATACATGTTGACTATGGAATCATTAAATTATAGAAAAGGAATAAATCTTCCACATTTATCACAATCCCCTAAAATTCACACAAACATAGGGAAAGTTACAAAATCACTACCATAATAAATGGTCCACGTTCTTGCAGCAATTCCACTTAAACATTAAGTAAAATAAGGGAGGAAAAAACATTGTTGTAAGCTACCTAGGCCAACCCTCGATTGTGGCACTAACAATAATTGTTAACTCTTGCGGGAATGAGACCTTAAAGTGGCCCTGATTGAATGCAAATGACCTTGAATTTACTCCTACATTTTAGAAACTAGGAACAAGTAAACAAGTTCCAAAATTTCACCTCTAGGATTTATTTTGTGCTATTTGTGCCATCTTAATGTTCCTTCAAGCGAGCGTGAAAAGATAATTTGGGATGAATATTACAATTGGGTGGGAAGAAACTTAAGTATGGAGAAGTAAATAGAAGTAATTCAAAAGTATTTCTATTGTCCAAAACCACAACATGACATTAGCAAGTATACCATGTTATCACTATAATATTTTTTTATGGAATCCAAATCTCGGGACTTAGCAGGAATCTAAATCGGTGTAGAGGTACGATAAAATTGAGGAGGGAGCCACATCTAGTGGATCGGGCTAAGTCTAGCAGAAGTGTGAAGTTGATGGGACCCGACAGGTCACAGATTGTGGGCACCACAGATCAATGGTCATGGAGCGTATTTGGTTGAGAACTAGCGCAGAGGTTAAGTTTTCGAAAGTGGGTTGATAAGAATACCATGGTTTTGTCTTGAGATCATGTTGCTCCTTCAGATGCATATCGGGGAGAAAAGAGGGTGAACCCGAAACCACTCAACCACTCCCCGAAATCACGTATCAAATGTCATTAAATGTGTTAAATCCGAAGGTCACATGTGGAAAGGAAAATTGATGGTTAGTTAAATCATCTCAAGATACTTGTTTGGGTACTATTCGTCCTTGCGATGCCAAGTGAGTGTCACCAAATAACCGATTTAAAGACTCATCATTGGAATTGATGGTCGAACATGATAAGTTGTTATCCCTCTAAGGAATTTCGTCAGCAGCCCATGATTAGCACTCGATGGCGACTGTTACTCAAAAAACAGGTGGAATTACTCTATATCGGGTAATTGACGTTTTATTCCAGAGTGGGATAATCGCAAAACAAACCATTCGTCCAATTCTTGTATAGTTGAGAGAAATAGGCTCCTGTTTCTGGGAAAACCAGAGAAAATGGATGAGAAAGATCCAACGACCTTCAACAAACTGAGAAATTCAAATAGTATGACAAAACTATCAATTAAGAAGAAAGAAAGGATTGATGTGAAAATACTGGAAACAAAATTTCACACAAAATCTGCAAATGAACCAGGATCAGATGAAGAAATCAGACTAAATCCTATTATGAAGGATTTTATCATTAATGGATATGAAGACGGATGCGACATGAAAGATGGCAAGAGTAAAAGAAACAAGCGATGAAAGAAGGAGAATAAAGTTGAAATGCTCGAAGGCACTGGAGAAAGCCAACTTAATTGGCTTGACACCTTAAAGGAAGAGATTGCAAACCTGAAATTAATTGCAAGCTAAATTAAGTATATTTCAAGGAATTTTGTGATAACGCAGACAAGTGGCATTTAGGGTAAAAATCTCAAATATGTCAGTTTTTTGTTTATAACGTTCCCTAGAAAGTAGGATTTCAGTTTTGGTACATTACTCCCTTTGTGACCGATATATATTTTTGGAATCTTGGGGAAGCTGATCCATTTTGGATCCCATATGTAATCTATCTATATATTTTGTTAAAAAGATAAATGAATGGTTGGAATTACCAGAGAGGGGCCTGCCCTTGTAGTAGGAGAACTTTGTAATTTCTTATGAATTTTAATATAAGAAGATAAGGTTTTCTTAGATAGACGAGATTCATCACGATGTTGATGTTCAATGTATTTTCTTGTATTTCATATTCATAAATGTGTTTTTCCGCTATAGATAATCTTCAAGCAAGAGAAAGAATCCACCCTGCTGGTGCTCTTTCTCATATTGGTTATACATCTTATATGTTTATTGGTTCCTGGTTCAGAATTCACTCGTGATTGGTGCTCTATTTTTAGTATCTAACCTTCATGTTTCTTCTTCAAACACTATACCAAGAGATTCGCCTTCTGTTAGACGCCTCTTGTTGATAGTAATCTTTCCTTTCTTTTCCTCCACCATCTCATATTACTTATTTGGCTAAACATCATACCTATTTTGCCTCTATTCCCTCTGGGAGACATAACTTATAACTCTACATACGTTTTCAGGAATAGACCCCATTTCCCAATGGCCCTGCTCTTCCATTTTGTCCTGCCACTTTTAAATTTTACCCTATGGAAAAATCTGATCTCTGTATGCAAATTGCTAAATATTTTGAGTGTTTTAAATAACTATATGCCTGGGAGATCCCTCTTTGGTTGGAAGGGTCAGAATCCAACCTAAAGTTGGTTGAAATAGTTAACTCTATCATTTGTTTTATCAGCCGAACAAATTTATAGAGTGCTAACATTATGGCACCGATGTCGGGGACCGACGGTGAAATCTTCAATGGGAGAAACGACAAAGTTCAGATTTGATTACTAATGGTGAAGAGTATTCAGACACAGAAAGGTTGTATATCATTCACCCGGGGACTCCGTTTTCAAGAATCTAGAATTTAAAATTCTTACAGTGACTCCACTGTCCAAAGACTCAATAGCCTAAAGATTTTATCAGTGACTCCACTCAAGCTTCAAATTCGATTCAGGAACTCTGCTAGAAGATGAGATCTCTTGACAGAGGTATGAAAGGACATCATGGGAGAAAACAAGTACCTAAAGTTGAGTGTTTTCCAAGACATAATATTTTTTGTTATTAGTTACCTTTTGTCCTTTCCTGAACACGCTAAACAATTTTTTCTTCGCCTGATGCACGGAACGATAATCATGAGAATCTTGAAATTATATATCCTCCTCTTAAATTTATATAGATATCTCCTCAGCTTATCATTGATTTTGATCAAAATCTCCCATTTGAGCCATGTGATAACCATGACCAATTTGATGAGCCTCATGAAGCCAAGTCTAATATTTCACCTCTTGTACTTGATCCAACACTCTCCAAGATCCAACATAGATACAGACCCTTAAAATTACCTCACATCCTTCATGATTTTCCTCCAAAGCACTATGAGTACCTACCTGTGTTTGATGGGGAACATGGTGCCATCAAAACTAAAAAACACATCCAAGAGTTTGACCATTTTATAGATTTGTTTGATATTGACCATGAAGATGTTTCTATGAGGGATTTCTCTCAATACTTGAAAGGATATGCCAAAGAATTGTTTAAATATTTGCAACCAGAGACAATTAGTTCATGGGAAGAATTGAAAAGTATTTTTTCGAAGTTTTGGGGTAAAAAGAAATCTCTGGACCTACAAATTACAAAATTATATGCCTTGAAAAGGAAAATAAATGAAACTATTTCCACATTCAGTAGAAGGTTTTCCAGTATTTATTATGATTTTACCAAAGAAATTCAACCCACTGAAGTTGCTTCCATGCTCCAGTATGCCACTACTCTTCATCCAGATTTGTCTTTCCTCCTGATGGAAAGAAGACCTAAGACCTTACAAAAAATATTTAATGATGCTCAGGAGATTCAACAAAATATCCAAGCATGTGAACAGATTCAAAATGAGGGGTTGGATTCTCCAGGACATGAAAATGAATATGAACAGAAAACAGTTGACTGGAATCTTGAGCATAGAATTGATAACATCATAGGTCCTATTGAAGTTTTAAATGCTAATGATTTTGCAAAAGATTATATCCCACTTATTGAAAGAGAGGGTACTTATGTAGCTTCTAATCCACCCCATGATAAGTATGTAGCTTATTGTTTCATATATTCATTTGTATACAGTCAAGAATATGAGTTTGCAAATCAACTTGTTGAGAAACAAGTTGATGCTCCAAATTGTTTCTTGCTAGATGACATTGCAGATGTTGTTGATTTGCCTGTATATGATGAATATGATGATGATTATGATATTGTCTTCCTAGAAAAACCAACTACATGTTCTCTATATGATTTTTTTTTTTTTCAGTAGTGTAGTGAGATCCATCAACCTACATATCACAGTTACAAAGAAGAAAGTACTAAAACAACTGAAGGAAATTATTTACCTTTATGCTTTTCTTCATTTAAATTGTTGAAAGAAAATGATAAGATCATCATTAGAGAAAAGGAAGGTGTGTTGATTCCAAATCACACTGATTCACTGAAACAAATTGACAAGGAATTGCAGCCATTGGTCAAAGATGAATCTGAAAATGAGTATGTTCAACAATCTGAAGAAATTGAAAAATGTGCATATGACAGAAATGAAGAAATTTTTGAATCAGGAGTAAGAACCTTGCCATTATGTTTTTCTTCTTTCAAAGTGCTCAAGAAAAAATTCAATAATGTTTCAGATAAAAAACCCTCCAGGAATGATGTTGAATTTGAAGAAAGAAATATACTTGCAAATGAAAGCTATCTTCCATTATGTTTCTCTTCCTTTGAATTGTTAAGATCCAATCATGAGCAAACAGAGAAAGCTAGTAAAAATGTTGTCGTTCAAATTCATTTGCATTCTTCTAAAATTGATGAAGATATCCAACTATATTTTCATGAAAACAAAGTGTTTCAAAGTTGTCTTTCTTCCCCTATGAATGATGTAGTTGTTCAAATTCTAAGTGGCTTGGACGTGTATGAAGGCTCTAAGACCCCATATAAACAAACTTTAAAAAATGAACACACAGATGACATAGAGTTTCAGGGAGGAAATAAAACAGTGTATGTCATGATTCAATCAGAAAAGCAAAAAGATCATAAAGAGGTAGTTGTTTTACTTGATTCGTTTGAATATTATAGTTATAATACTGAAGAGGAAGAGAAAAGAAAACCAACACTTGTGAAGATGGTTTGTCCTTCTGTTTTAGTTCGTCGAGAAGACATATTTTCTCATATGCTTCATGACCCCGTGGCATGTTATATGGAGAGTTTTAACAATCATGATTTACAACTTATGATGGATTGTAAGCTTAGAGATGAATATGATGGCCAATCAACGTCAGTATTAGATATGGATTGTTTTCTACCAATAATTTCATTTCAGCCAGCACTGTTTTCTGATTCAGAAGATTGTTATTTCACGCAGTCTCAACAGTTTTTTCAGCCTCTTGTTGGAAATCAATAGGTTAAATCACATGAAAGAAAGAATGCAATGGAAAAATTAAAGAGTGACTTTTGTTTTGTTCATGTTTTGAAAGATCCATTTGCATTTTTGTTAGAAACAGAAATCAATGCCAATATTTTTGAAATTCTAAGATTTGAATTCATATATAACCTCCTGGATGGGTTATTGGTAAACAGACTTTGGAACAAGCATGTGCAAAGTAATTGAACAGTGGATAAAATGCTGGCATGGCTGCATTGGCATTATGATTTCACCTGATTGGCAGGTCATTTCAGCAGTTAGGGTAGGTAGGTGTGAATAATCTTGTAGATCAAGCAATTTCAAGTTTAGATCTCCAAATAAAGTGTTCAGTTATATGTTAGCAGTATATCCAACGTTTAGCCTCCAAGTGAGAGTAGTCTGCAGACTTCAGTTTTCAACGGGCATTGGTGACAGGTCAAGGTATAGCACACACCCGCTGCGAGAGAATCTCAAATGGATAAGGCATAGGGTCTACTATTATTTTCTACCTCGCAGGGAGGATAGCATCCCCAGTTGGAGCCCATGTTATCACTATAACAATTTTTTATGGAATCCAAGTCTCAAGACTTAGAAAGAAGTTAAATCGATGTAGAGGTGCGATAAACTGGAGGAGAGAGCCAGATCTAGTGGATGGGGCTAAGTCTAGCAGAAGTGTGAAGTTGATGGGACCCGGCAAGTCACGGATCATGGGTGCCACAAATCAAAGGTCATGGAGTGTATCAGGTCGAGAAATAGCACAGAGGTTAAGTTTTTGAAAGCAGGCCGATAAGAATACCATGGTTTCGTCTCGAGATCATGTGGCACCCCTGGATGCATATCAGGGAGAAAATCAGATGAACCTGAAACCACTCAACCACTCCCCCAAATCACGTGTCAAATGTCATTAAACATGTTAAATCCAAAGGTCACATGTGGAAAGGAAAAATGACGGTCATTCAAATCATCTCAAGACACTTGTTTGGGTACTATTCATCTATGTGATGCCAACTGAGCGCTGCCAAATAAACAATTTAAAGACTCATCATTGGGAATTGATGGTCAAACGTGATAAGTTTTTATCCCTATAAGGAATTTTGTCAGCATCCCATGATTAGCACTTGATGGTGGCTGTTACTCAAAACACATATGAAATTACTCTATTTCAGGTAATTGACGTTTTATTCCAGAGCGGGATAATCGCAAAATGAACCATTCATCCAATTATTGTACAGTTGAGAGAAATAGGCTCCTGCCTCTGAGAAAACCAAAGGAAATGGATGAGAAAGATCCAACGGCCTTCAACAAACCGAGAAATTCAAATAGTATGAAAAAACTATCAATTAAGAAGAAAGAAAGGCTTGTTGTGCAAATACTTGCAACAAAATTTCACACAAAATCTATAGATTAACCAGGATCAGAAGAAGAAATCAGACTAAATCCTATTATGAAGGAATTAATCATTAATGGATATGTATATGGATGCTACATGCAAGCTGGAAAGAGTAAAGGAAACAAGCGACAGAAGAAGGAGACTAAAGATGAAATGGTCGAAGGTACTGGAGAAAGCCATCCTGATTGGCTTGACACCTTAAAGGAAGAGATTGCAAATCTGAAATTAATTGCAAGCTAAATTAAGTATCTTTCAGGGAATTTTGTGATAATGCAGACAAGTGGCATTCAGGGTAAAAATCTCAAATATGTCAGTTTTTTGTTTATAACGTTCCCTAGAAAGTAGGAGTTCAGTTTTGGTACGTTACTCCCTTTGTGACTGATATCTATTTTTGGAATCTTGTGGAAGATGATCCGTTTTGGATCCCATATGTAATCTATCTATATATACTGTTAAAAAGATAAATGAATGGTTTGAATTACCAGAGAGGGGCCTTCCCTTGTAGTAGGAGAACTTTGTAATTTCTTATGAATTTTAATATAAGCATATAATGTTTTCTTAGATAGTCGAGATTCATCATGGTGTTGATGTTTAGTGTGTTTTCTTGTATTTCATATTCATAAATGTGTTTTTCTGCTATAGATAATCTTCAAGAAAAAGAAATAATCCAACCTACTGGTGCTCTTTCTCATATTCATTATACATGGTATATGTTTATTGGTTCTTGGTTCAGAATTCACTCGCGATTGGCTCTCTGTTTTCAGTATCTGGCCTTCAAGTTTTTTCTTCTAACACTATACCAAGAGATTCACCTTATGTTAGACGCCTCTTGCTGATAGTAATCTTTCCTTTCTTTTCCTCTACCATCTCATATTACTTATTTGGCTGAACATCATACCTATTTTTCCTCTGTTCCCTCTAGGAGACGTAACTAATAAATCTGCATACATCTTCAGGTATAGAACCCATTTCCCAATGGCCTTGCTCTTCTGTTTTGTCCTGCCACTTTTAAATTTTACACTATGGAAGAATTTGACCTTTGTGTGCACATTGATAAATATTTTGAGTGTTTTAAATAACTATATGCCCTAGAGAAATCTCTCTGGTTGGAAGGTTCAGAATCCAACCTAAAGTTGGTTTAAATAGTTACCTCTATCATTTGTTTTATTAGCCAAACAAATTTACATAGTGCTAACATACCATATCATGCATTTTGCATGCCATTTCTAAACCTGCCATTAAGAAGTAGGGGTTGTGTTGGTCAGTTTGCACAGGTTGTTGCACAGGTTTTGTCATTAATGTTAAACTTGAAGTTGCATGGTGGTTCGGTGAGAGTTCCTTCGGAATTGCATGGTGGTTCGATGAGAGTACCTTCAGAATTTGGGAATCAAAGAAAGGAGGAGCTCCAACAGTTCCTTCAGAATTCGGGAATCAAAGAAAGGAGGAACTCCAACCTTCGACATCGTGAGATGCAAAATCGTGAAATGCAAAGTCCCGATGGAATTAGGACCGTCTAATCACGAAAGGTTGTGGACCATCGATCAAAGCACAAATTCTCGAGGATATCAGGACCGTCTGATCACGAAAGGTCATGGGACCGTCGATGTGGATATCGGGAAATCAGAAGTCAAAGGAAGGAAATGTGATAACATTCCAACTTGTGAAATGTTGAAATGCGAAAATCTAAAATGCTGAAATATGAAAGGCTAAAACGCCGAAACATGGAACGGTGAAATGTGAAACCACGACTTAATCTCCATTTCGGAGTTTTGGATACCGGGAGTTGGAGGTGTTAAGGAAACTCACGAAAAGAATGATGAAATCACGAAATACGAAACCACGATGTTTCGGAGTTTCAGATACCGGGAGTTGGAGGAGTCAAGAGTCGAGACTCTTCATCATAGGAGTCCCGAAGTTGCGAAATGCAAAACGCCGAAATCTCGAAACAACCAAATCAATAAAGACTCCATTTCAGAGTTTTGTAGACCGGGAAATCAAAGATCAAAGGAACTTTAACCTTTGAAGTAGCGAACCCCGAAATGCCGAAACACTAAAAGATGAAATTTCGAAAGGGACTATTGTGAGTCTCGAAAACTCTAAAAAAAAAAACCGCCGAAATGATGAAATGCAAAATGCATTTTAGTTAAGCCCGTGGTCATAGC
>SNQJ01S0188244.1:0-13195 GCA_010110895.2 Picea sitchensis | reverse complement strand
AGATTACTTATTAATCAATAAATCATGCCTTTAACATTTAACTTGCAGTAATACATTTAACCAATAAATATACAATCACATAAATGAAACAGTGACACGTTGATTTTTCATGAGAAAACCCAAAAGGGAAAAAACTCTTCTTCTTATGAATGAAAGGAAAGCTCCAACTCCTCTTTACATTCTTATTTTATCTGAGTTACAACCTAGATGAGGCTGCTACCTCTGTTTCTTCAACACCTACTGAATGGAAGCTACAAATCCCAGATGTACAAGCACCAACTTGTACCTGAAACTTTTACAGTCTCCCCTTTCTCCTCCCTATCGCCCTGAAATCATTCTCTGTCACAAAGAACCTGCAAACCATCTCTTTATCTTCTCTGTCAAACAATAAGCATTCAAATCCTCTCTTCACAATTCATTCTTGACCAGACCACTTAGATTTTCAATCTGTGTATGTGTCTTCCCTTCTCTGTCTTTTCTCTTCCTCAAATTTTATAGAGCCATATATTTCCCATAATCCTCTCTCACATTTTACTTTTCTTACAACGATCACTTTATATGTCTTCCTGTATCATCAACGCGTACAATCGAACCCTCAGGCTTCAAAGATTCAGTTACAATAACTGAATAATTTCCTTACATTGATTATTATTGGCCAAGGCATCAAGACGAACAATATCCACATGATCAGTTTAAAGATTTAACCAACACCATTCGATGAGCATACAAATGTTTTTCGGCGTTTCACATTTCGGTGTTGTGACACTTCTGTGATGAAGTGTTTCGATATTCTAAGTCTCAATCCCTGGTATTTCGACGTTTTTCATTTCTCCGTTTCGGCATTTCGCATTTCGTCGTTTCGACATTTCTTGTGATGAAGTGTTTCAACATTCTAAGTTAGGAACCCTGAAATCTTCACCAAAAAGGTCTTTCGGCGTTTTCACATTTCGGCATATCGACATTTCGCATTTCGCGATTTTGGCATTTCAGTATTCCTGTGGTGAAGTTTCTTGACGCTCCATGTCGCGATCCTCGAAACTCTGAAATGGAGCTTGGTTGCACTAGCTCCTTCCTCGATCCTTCGTCAATGTGACCATAGGTTATGACCAGGGGCCAATTCTGAACACACATTTTGCATTTCATGTTTGGGGGATTCTGTGAAGAGTCGTCTCGACTCTCCATGTCCCAAACTCCAAAATGGAGCTTGTCTCTTTGAGCTCTTCTCTACAGCTCTTCGACGATGTGACCACCGGTGGTGAGAAAGCGCTTATCCATAAAGTGCTTTTGCGATTTCCCATTTCAGCATTTCGCATTTTGGAACTTCGGGACTTCTGTGATGAAGAGTCTCGACTCTTGACTCCTCCAACTCCTGGTATCCGAAACTCCAAAGTGGATTCAGATCAACAGTCCACAACCTCCCTCTGATCAACAACTCAGATTAAGTTGTGGTTTCGGTATTTCTACATTCGGGACTTCGTGATGCTGAAGTTTTTGCTTACCATGCAAAAAACTCGAAATAGAAACTCCCGGAATCCTGAAATACAAACTCCCGGAATCTCGAAATAGAAACTCTCAGGTTCTTCATAGTTTTGCATTTCGGTATGTCGAGAGGCATGCTGATCTATGAATTTGGAACCACCATGCCTGTGCAAACTGATCCACGCCTATCCCTTTATCATTTTTAAAGTTTGACATTAATGACAAAAACAAGTTTTGTGCAAACTGTGCAAACTGCAATTCTTGCCAACAACAAATAACACCCGGACTTCCGTGATATACAAATTAGCAAACAAATTCCCTTTTATCTCCTTTTCTTTCCCTTTCTATTTGCTTGGTCCTTTTTTCGAATGTGTCCTTTTTCTAAATGTCTCTTTCTTTTATATACAACACCCGAAGTTTCGCAATATACAAATTGACCCTCGAAATCCGTCATTGTCTCCTTTTCCGTGTTACACATTTTTCATTCAACAGTTGGGGTAGATACAATTTGACCATCAGGCCCTCATGTCTCCTGAGTAGAGCTTGTGGCCTTGTTTTCAAGACAGTCAATATTTCTTGTTCTGTGTATTCTAGTGCTTTTATATTACGAGTCCGACCAACTGCATGTCAATTGCATACTTCGCCACTATTACCATCATCGGTTCCTGGCTAGGATTTCTCAACATTGCGCTCCCACTATTCTGCTACATACAAACAACACTCAAAATTCCGTGATATACAAATTGATGGCCGAAATATGTCATTATGACATACAATTTGACCATCATCCCCTCACGTCTCCTGTGTATATCTTGTGACCCTATTTTTAAAATTCGCCCGACCACTTTCCATACTTGGCCATTTCTTGGAATCTGTTTCGCAGGTTGGAGGGTGGACGAAATGTACAATGCTTAGTCTCTCTTTTCCATCCCTGGTACCTTTGTACTTCTTTCTAGATATACAATTATTAAGCTTTAACACTAACAGTTCATCGTGCAGGAACCCATAAGATTGTCATTAATGTCCAGAAGGTCGGAGAATATTTGTCATTAATACAAATTAAACCAAGATTTGTGGAGAAGAGTGTTATCCTTTCCAAGTATTAATTTAAAACATGATGAAATCTCTTTCGTGCGTCGACCGGTTGGCGCCTTTATGAAATCTCTAATTCTTAATCACTCTTCATCGTCACTGCCACCTTCGAACTTTTTTCTAAATATGAAATTAGTAAGTTTTAATGGTAACAACTCATTACACATGAACCATGGAGATTGTCATTGATCAATGAAAGGATCGAGGAGATCTTCCATTGATACACATTAAACCAAGATTTGCGGAGGGTTATATTATCCCTCCCCAATTTTCATTTCAAACATCATCTGGAGAAAATAGAAATTCTCGTTAACTTATGGCAAGAGTTCCAAAGCAGTTATGTCCATATATTGCAAACACCTTCGGGCATGATGGCCAGAGGTTGCAGTATTCTAGGGCATATTCTTACTACTCATCTCCCTCCGCCCAGGAGAAAAAAATGAGATGGTCCCTTGGTGCATCGCGAGATATATTTCAAGCCAAATAATTCCAAGGCAACCCTGTCTTCTCAGGAAATTTGCCCACCTGTATTGATGGCTAGAATAGAGGTTGATGCGATAGATTTCGAGCCAGAAGAAGATGATATGATGGACGATGATACGATAATGGATGATGGCAATGCAGAGACTATCCCCACTCATACACCCAAATTGAAATCAACCATAACAGGCGACACTTCCCATCTTGGTGATGGTTGTCCTCACAACACCAAAATAAGGGGTTTTAGAAAAGAAACTGACGTTGAACGTAATAGCCACTTTATAGCTCGAAATTAGGAATTCCAGAGGTCCAAATTAGTCTATTTTGGGAGGAAGTGTTTCACTATAAGAAAATGATTTGTTCATGCTCCCAGAGATATATTTCAAGCTAAAAAACTATTCAATTGTGGGACCACTATCATTTTCTCTGGATATACAATTATCATCTTAGGGAAAGAGGACTAGAACTCCCACTGGTGCAAGGAATATTCCTACTAGTCATCTCCTTCTGCCCAGAATGGACTAATTTGGGCCTCTGGAATTGCACGTGAAACTTATGTCCCTGAAGTTTTCAACTATGAGGAGGTGGTTTCTTAGTGTGTCCTAAATTTTACTTTTGGTCTATTCTATTTGCCTTGCAATTTTTTTTGTCTTCTTCCTCATGGAAAGCTTGTGAGAACTATCAATTTTACCACATGATTGTTGTTCATCTACTTCAAGCCAAGGATTTATTCCACTTTGGACCCACTTTCCTGTTTCTTTGTCGACTCAGGTCTTCCGCAAAATTTTGAGATTGGGGAACCAGGCATTGATCCACTGAGGAAAAGACTGCAAGGATTTCCTAAAACTAAAGTATGGTAATCAGTTTTGTATGCATGTTAAAGACCATCTCGATGGCTCTTGCATGTTGTAGATCTTGTGCCTATGTTTATGGAAAATATGTTCAATGTTTTGGCCCAAAGAACTCAGTCCAATTTCTATGGACAGATATACAATGTTCAGTATTCTTTTTTTTTTTAATGGATTTACTATAAAAAAAAATTCCTTGGAGTATTCTTGAGTCTTCTCGTTGGCATGGTTCGATAGTCTCGTAGTTATTCGATATTTTATTTTCTTAAGTAATTTTTTCTAAAATGGAGCATTTAACAATTATATGACAATGCACTGTGTCGATCCATGAGGCTTTTATGGAAACAAAAAATGAATTTCAGACAGTTTCAAACCAACGTTCAATTCTATTCGTAATGCAGATAGAACATAGTAATACCAAATCAGAATGTTGCAACAAGATTGTCATTCTTGTTTCTAGACATGCAATTATTAAGCTTTAATGCTAACAACCCATCTTGCAACAATTTTAATACTTAAGTTAATATGTTACAATCATGGAATAATGTATCAAGAACACACTTACTCGCACAAGTTGAAATAAAATCTAATATTCAATAGAGCATTTGCTGACAATTACTAGAAAATGATGGTTTACAACAATGGGGCTTATTTGAAACCAATTCCTGCTTACAAAAATTGCCCTCCACCTTTCTATTTTCCACTCTTTTATCCCTTGTAGTTTTTCTTTCTGGTTACTTAGTCATTTTCTCCGAAAATGTCTTCTTCCGCGGGTTGGCGGATTCACGCGTTTCGACCAAGTGCTCTCCCTTTGTCTAAATTGCACTTTCCATTGTTCCATGACCTGCAAACAACACTCCGACTTCTACGATATACAAATTTACTTCTGGAATCCCACACCATCCCCTCTTCCATGTTACACATTTTGCACTGAAATGTTCTGATATATACAAATTGAAATTCGGGGCCTTACAACTCCTCGGGAACACATCACCCTATTTTGAAGCTCGTTCGACTACTTTCCACACTTGACCATTTCTTGACATCTCTTTCGTGGATAGTCGAGTTTGCGGGTTCAGGAAATTTCAAATTTCTAGTTGTTGTTTCCTGTGCCCGCTACCTTCATATTTCTTTCCAAGTTTATGCAATATGTATACAACTTCTCCAACAACTTATAGAAAAGTTCTTTCTAGGAAATGGAATATCAATTGTAGATTTGAATATATTGGACCTTCTTTTCCCTCTTCTATACTTGACCAAATTCTCGTTTCTTTTTGCCCTCTACTCTCTCTTTCTCGTTACTTAGTCGTTTTTCCGAAAATATTTCAATGTGCGCATTGGTCGAATGACAGGTTCACATTTACACTCGTGACTTTATATCGTGACTCCGACCAACCACTAGCCATTCAATGCCTAAGAACTTTTCATATCACAGATTCTCGGGCAGGCAGGCTCTATATTGCACTTCCATTGTTCTGTGACCTGCAAACAACACTCATGTAAATTCTAACCTTGTACAATATCTACTACAAACAAATATTCAGTAAAAGAACATAAAATATACAATGACAAATACAAACATTACACAAAGATTTTTACCCTCGAAACCCAAACCGGGAAAACTAGCCTATTCTATATTCATTCATATGTGTTACATTTTTTACAATACAATATACATATAGGAGCTAGCGACATCCAAAACCCTAGCCCAATGACCTGGATTAGTCCACAACCTTAATTCCTTAATTGGAAATAGAAAACCATTGGCAAAAACCATGTGCTGAAAAACCACCTAAATATGTGACATGTTTCTCGAGGCATGTGACACGTATCCAATATGTGACACTACTACTTGTGCAAACAATATAACACATACCCAACAACCCATACCTCTGCGATATACAAATTTACTGCCACACTCCCACATCATACCCTCTTCCGTGATACACAGTTTGCACATGAAAGTTTTGAGATATGCAATTTGACCTTCGGATCCTCACGTCTCCTGGGGAACTATTGTCACCCCGTTTTGAATCCCATGCGTCATCTTTCCATATTTCACCATTTCTTGGAATCTCTTTCACGCCTCCAATTCCATACTTACCCGAATTTTTTGCTTGCGGATTCCCAGATAGGAAGAGTGCACTTCCAGTGTTCCTTGACCTGCAAACAGCCCCCCGAATTCCATGATATACAAATTGACTTTCAGACTCCTACATCAGCCCCTCTTCCGTGTTACACAATATGCACTCAAAAGTTTCGGTCAATACAATTTGATCGTCGGGGACTCACGTCTCCTCGGGAACCCTTGTCAGGATATTTTGAAGCTCGTCCAATAGCTTTCCACGACCATTGCTTGCAATCTCTTTCGCGGATTGTCGGGTTGGCGGGTTCAGACAATTTCAAATTCCTAGTCGTTGTTTTTTGTACCCACCACCTTCGCACTTGTTTCCAAGTATATGCAATAAGTATATAAATTCTATAGAAACATGCAAAAAAGATCTTTCCAGGAAATGGGATATCTATTATAGATGTGAATATATTAGCCCTTCTTTTCCGTCTTCTATACTTAACCAAATTTTCGTTTCTCTTTTCCCTGTACTTTATCTTTCTCATTACTTAGTCATTTTTCTGAAAATGTCTAGTTGCGTGGGTTGGGAAACTCGCAGGTTCACATTTGCACTCGTAATTTTATATCGTGACCTTGACCGACCGCTTCCCCATTCCATACCCAACCACTTCTCTGACCACGGATTCCTAGGTAGGAGGGCTCTAGATTGCACTTCTATTGTTCTGTGACCTGCAAACAGTACCCTGACTTCTGCGATATACAAATTTACAACCGTACTCACATTATATCGTCTTATGTATTAGAGTCTACCTATCATGCCCTCTTCTATGGTACACATTTTGCACTGAAAACTTCCAAGACATACAATTTGACCGTCGAGTCCTCGTGTCACCTATGGAACTATTGTCACCCCATTTTAAATATCGTTTGTCTGCTTTCCATACTTCACCATTTCTTCGAATTTCTTTCGTGGATCATTGGGTTGGCGGGTTCAAGAAATATCCAATTCCTAATCGTTGTTTCCTGTGCCCACGCCCTTTGCAATTAGCAATTAGCAAGTATATATAAGATCTTATTTCTAAGTATGCAATTAGCAACCATTAATGCTAAACCATGATTTGAGGAGATCTCCCATTAATACGCATAAAACCAAAATTTCTGGATGGTTATATTATCCCTTTCGAGTGTTAATTTCAAACATCATGGAATTTCATTTGTGCATCGTCAGGTTGGTCCATTCATGAAATATCTAATCCTCAATTCCAAAAACGAGTCCGACCCACCGTTTCCCTATTCCATACTTAGCCACTTTCTCGGAATTCTGCAAATATACAAATAGACCATTGAACTGCCCCATCATGCTCTCTTTCGTTTTACAGGTTTTGCATTCAAAAATTCCTATACATAAAATTTGACCGTCGGACACTCACCTCTCCTGAGTATCCCCCAAAACCATATTTTGAATCCCGTCCGACCGCTTTTCAGAGCTTCACATTCCTTCCTTGCTCTTCCCCATCTCCGTCACCTTCACACTTGTCTATAATAAAAAAAATGTTTATATATATATATATTGTTTCTAAATATTCAATTAGTTACCTTTAATTCTAACATCTCATCATGCAGGAACCGTATAGATTGTCATTGTTGAGAGAAAGGATCGAGGAGATATCCTATTAATATGCATTAAACCAAGATTTGTGGAGGGTTATATTATCCATTCCGAGTGTTGATTTCAAAATCATGAAATTTCGTTCGCATGTCGTTGGGTTGGCACGTTCAAGAAACCTCCAATCCTTAATTTCTCTTCGTCGTACCCGCCACCTTCGCACTTCTAAATATGCAATAAGTAAGGTTTTATGCTAATATATCATCATGCATCACCCATAGAGATTGTCATTAATGAGCGAAAGGCTTGAGGAGATTTCCCATTCATAAGCATTGAACCAACATTTGTGGAGAGTTATATTATCACCTCCAACTATTTATTTCAACCATCGCATAGATAAAATGAACGTTCTCATAATCCTATGGCATCAGATCGACAACAATTATGTGGAGATACCGTGAACATATTCGAGCATGAGGACCAGAACCTCTAGTGGTTGAGGGCATATTATTATTACTCATCCCCTGTCACCCAAAAATAAGTAATTTGGACCTCTGGGATTTCTCGTGCAGGTTGTTCCCCTGAAGTTTTTGACTGTAAGGAGTTGGTATCTTGGTGTGTCGATAAATTTATTTCAGACCAAATAATTATTCCATTGCGGGACCTCTCTTCTGTTTCTTTTTCATCTCAGGTATTCCATGAGATGTTAATATTTGCGGAGCCAACATTGACTTTCAAAGGAGAAGATTCCAAGCAGTTCCTAAGAAAGAATAATAACGGGTTGGACCTCTTGCCCAAGTTCTTGAAAGAACCGATGGTATTCTTGAAGATATCACAAGCTTGCAGGTTAGCTCATTTAGAAATCCATTTCGGGAAAATTGCCTAGTTGTTTAAAAGAAAAATGAAACAAGAGTACACATCAACTATTTCCCGGATGGCTCTTTATATTTTTTATTTCACAATCAAGGAACAAGCCATTTTTTATTGGGGCAAGTTAATTTCACATGAAATTTGTTCCCAATTGTCAAGCTTCAAAAATGAGAAGAAATTTTATATGTCATCCTACTTAGTTTTTGCGATAGCACATTGCTTCTAGTTTCCAAAACTGTCCTTGTCCAAGAAGGTCATCTGGAAATTCGAACCAATAACGTTCTGGTACCAGCCCCTGTGGAAGCACAAGGCCTCCCACTTTTTTTATGAGGTTTTTAATGGCTTTGTGTGTGTTTTCAAAATTTTGTTGTTAGAAGAATATGCTCCTTGCATATCTGACTAGGAAACCAAGTTTTTGGATAGGAAGGGGGAACTTGAACATATGGATAATTACAGTGTGATAAGTATTTTTTGATCCAAGGAAAAACTTGCTCTCCTTCCATGTCACATTACAGATAGAATGTTTGTTACAGAAGTAACAAGGAAATACAACTACTAGTTGCATCTGTTAAAATTTTCAGACCCCAACCCAATTTCATTCTCGCTGATTTTTCAGCCAATGTTAAATGCCCAAACCTAGTTTTATATCAGCATATAAAAAACTTAGCTGAAAATAAACTTCAGAACTGAAACATGAGCATTCTGAACTTCATTTTCAACGCAGAAATAAAATATCAGCAACATATAAAACTCAGAAAATTAACGACATAGAAATTTTTGGTCTAATATCGACCCTGGAAAAACCCACAAGGGGAAAACCAGTGAGAGAGGGATTTTAATTATTTATGGGCTTCTGAGAAATTATTTTACAGCATATTCATCTTTAGAAATTTAAACACAAACTTATATCAGTCTTCTTGCTCAGCAAAGACCCCTTCAGAATTGTCCAGAAAAGCTTCTCGATTTCTGTCCCAAAAATCCATACACTGTACAGTTGTCCCAGCAGTGAATGTTGTACGAACTGTCCTCAATTTTCATGCCCAAAATTATGCCAAGACTGTATGGAAAACCCAGCAGTACAAATGCCTCTAAAAACATGCCAATACCTTGAAAAACGTGCCCCAGAATTTTCTGTGGTATGGCCCTCGATTTCTGTGCAGGTCCATACAGACTGTACAGACTTTTCTCACCCAGAAAAATGTGCCCATCAACCACCTCAAAATCTATGCCAATTTAATGTTGTATGGTAGCCTCGAAATGCATGCCAATACACTCAGAAAATGTTGCTACTATCCCCCTCGATTTCTGTTCACATTTAATGATGTACGGCCTCTCTAAATCCATACTGTATGACCTGTTCTTCCTTGCTGTCTGCTGCCTCGAAATCCATGCCTGCTATTTGTCTTGGGATGCATGCTCTCCTCCTGCAAGTGTTGTGTCTCTTCTCAAGCTCAACCTCTCTCTTGCTCTCTCTTGCTCTCTCAACAAGAATGATTGAACAACCCAACAATGGGTGCGCCCCCTTGCCCTAATCGACCTCATGAGGGAAGGTGAGGAGTTTCTTAATCCAATGGTGGAGATTGGATTAGATGAGTGGCTGAGATTAGATGTCTCTTCAATCACCCTCACTTTAGTCATAAAGTCACCTTTTAATTTGCATCTCACAAATTAAATGACTGGGGCCTACATTAGGCACTTTCTCACCCCTTAGGCGCTTAGGGAAGAGAAACACTTGCCTTGGTACTTTATTGAATTAAAATTTTTAACACTCCCTCATACCGAGGAAAGTGTTACTCACCTCTCCAAGCTTGTCCCTGAAAAATACAAACTTACCTCTGCACAATGCCTTGGTGAGTATGTTTGCAACCTGCTCCTCTGTAGATATGTATTGTAGCTCCAGAACTCCGCTCTAAACATAATCATGGATGAAGTGATAATGAATCTCGATATGCTTAGAATGGTCATGAAAAACTGGATTCTCTGGGAGTTTAATGCAACTATGATTATCACAGTAAATCATAGTAGGTCTCAACTGCACACTGAACAATCCCACCAGCATCTTGCGAAGCCAAAGGGCCTCACAACTGGCCTGACTTGTTGCCATATACTCAGCCTATGCCAAACTCAAAGCCACTGACTTTTTCTTCCGACTGAACCAAGACACAACTGTTGATCCCAATCCGAAGCAACACCCTGAAGTGCTTTTATTGTCACTGACACATCCTGCCCAATCCGAGTCTGTATAACCAACCAAACGAACTCCATCTCCTCTCTGATAGTCCAAACCATAATCTACCGTACCACAAAGATACCGGAGCACATGTTTTTCTGCGACCCAGTGCACTCTCCTAGGCTCCACCATGAATTGAATGAGAGTGTTAACAACAAAACAAATATCTGGCCTCGTATTGACCACATACATCAATGACCTGATCAACTGACGATACAAAGTGGAACCCACCAACTGTGACTCAGAAGCATGATGCTTATTCCAGTTGGTAATCATGGGAGTGGTCATGGGCCTGTAATCTCCCATCTGAAATATGCTCATAATGTCACATACATACTTCCCCTATCCTAGGAAGACATGTCTAGGCTCCTGCCAAACCTCCAATCCCAAAAAGAAATGCATCAGTCCAATGTCAGTCATCTCGAACTTTGAAGCAAGGTTCTCCTTGCATCTATTGATGAGTCTCTCTACCCCTGTAATGAAAATATCATCCACATATAGTAGAAGAATGAGAGGATCTTCTCCAACCACAATGAAGTATAGGTTGAGATCCACCTCACTCTTCTCAAAACCCAACTGCTGCAATTAGGCATCTATCCTCGAATACCAAGCTCTGGGAGCTTGTTTCAGCCCATACAATGCCTTATTCAGTATACACACATGAGACTATATCCCATGCATCTCAAAGCCCAATGGCTGCTCAATATACACCTCTTTCTCAATAAGACTATTCAGAAATGTGGTCTTCACATCCATTTGGTGGATCTTCCAACCCATCTTTGCTGCAATGGAGATCACTGCCCTGATCGAAGTGTATCTAGAAACTGGTGAAAAGGTCTCATCATAGTCGACTCCCTCAACCTGTGAAAACCACCGAGCCACAAAATGATCTTTGTACTTCTCAATGCTGCCATCCACAACATGCTTTAGCTTGTAGAGCCACCTAGAAGTCACCACTGATTTCCCCTCAGGTCTAGGAACAACTTCCCAGACATCGTTCTTCATGATGGAATTGTAATCTTCCATCATGGCATCTCTCCATACATGTCTACTAGTGGCCTCCTCAAAAGTGGAAGGCTCAGACTCCCGAATACTGCTCACCATCGCGATGTAGTTGCAAAACCTCTTGGGAGGTTTACTCTCCCTCACTGCCTATTTGGGATTCCCCACTGAACCCTGTGCCTCCCTAAAAGTGTCCTGAAGCCACTTGGGCTTCCTCCTCTATGAAGTAGTGTCCTGTGGAGGGGAATCTCCCTGCTCAACCCCATCTCCTAAAGATAATGATCCTGTATTAGACTCTGAAGTACCTGATCCTGAAATCTGTGGACCAGTAGCCTGTGAACCTGAACTCTGTGGCCCTGTCACCTGTGAACCTGTTGTCACTAAAGTTGGTGGCCCCAAACTTTGTGTCACTGTAGTCTATTATGGGCTCACCTAAATCTGAGATGAAGACTGCTCACCTCTCTCTGTCCCTCTAGACTTCCTAACGAATTCGTCCTCTTCAAATCTGACATCCCTCCTCAAGACAATCTTCCTCAAGGAGGGAAGGTAAATACAAAAGGCCTTTGAAGTCTCATTGTACCCAACAAATATCCCTTTCTCTGCCATGGGATCCATCTTTATCCTCTTCTCAGAAGGGACATATGAATAAGTGATGCACCCAAAAATCCTAAAGTACCCCACCTCAGGCTTCTTCCCAGAGAAATCCTCCTCAGGAGTCATGCTCTCCACAACCTTGTGAGGACTCCTGTTCTATAGATATACTTCAGTGTAGCATGCCTCAGCCCATAGAAATAGTGGAAACCCCTGATCATGTAGCATGGCTCTCGCAGCCCCAACAATGGCCCTGTTCTTCCTCTCTGCAACCTCATTCTGCTGCGGGTTGTAAGGAACAGTCAACTCCCTCCTGATTCCCTCTCCTAAGAAACATTCCATGAACTCCTTGGAGGTATACTCACCCCCATTTTTCGATATTAGGACTCTAATTTTCTTCCCTGTCTGGTTCTTCACAAGAGATTTGAACTTTTGGAATCGACTGAAGACCTGTCCTTTGGTCTTCATGAAGAAAATCTAGGACTTCCGAGAGAATTCATCAATGAATACAACATAGTATAGGGAACCAGTCAACGATGTCGAAGACATCGGGCCACATACTTCTGAATGTATAAGATCAAGTATCCCTGCTGCTCTACTATCACTGCTCGAAAAACCAGTCTTGGTGTACTTTCCCAAAGCACACGCCTTGCACAACTCATGGTGCTCTGAACTGAAATTTGGAACTTTCGTCACCATCTCCCTCAGAACTCTGAAAGCCCCATGGTGCAAATGTTCCATCCTCCTATGCCATAGCTCACATAGGTCACTGTTGTTGCTGGTAGAATGAATCAATGCTCTCACTGGCTGGAAACAAAAATTGTACAAACTCTCATGTCTAGTACCAATCACTTTGGCCAAAGTGATGCTAGACCCTCTGGGGAAAAGAAGCACCTGCCCATCATGGAACAAGACCTCATAGCCCT
>SNQJ01S0188243.1:0-18364 GCA_010110895.2 Picea sitchensis | reverse complement strand
CAAAAATGATTACAGAGAAAGAAAAACATTTAACTTAAGAAATCACATCACCAGTGAACATATGCAAGAATCCTGTAAAGTGCCTCTCCTTTATTAATGGTAGATCTCCTAAAAAATGATACAGTTTAATAGCAATAGGGTGTGCGGAACAACAACCCCCAATACCTCGAGAGATGAAGTATTTATAATTCAAATTACAAACGCTCCTGTCATAACTGATCAAGACGTGTTCATTCTATTTTTAGTCTAACTACTTTAACTAATCAAAAACTGTTTGATGACTCATTACAACTGCATGCGTAAATTTCTGGGGTAGGTCGTTGGCGAGGTGATTTCGCAATGTCTTTTGACTGGACCGTTGACTGGATTGTGACACCTCATCGGCTAATCTAGCAGATCACACAGTTCTTCCCATCGGATATGACCTGGCACTGTGACTTTGAGAAATCTCCTATACATTTTGTCCATGTCCGTATATTTAGCAAATGTAGGCTTGATTGCGAATATGTGTCTAATTTCATGTTGGATACTAATATCCAACTGCAAGGCCTCCATGAATGATTTTCCTGTGATGCTTCCCTATACACCTGCAAATTTGGAACTGTCTTTAGATACTTCAGTCAACCTTTTCTTGTAGTCAGGGAGTGTCATTAATTTGTCGTTAATGACCTTCAGACCAGGAAGGCCCTTCCTTTGAAGAGCATCTATCTTATTGAAAAACTTATGTACTCCTTGATCCATGACTTGGATCTTTTTCTCAAGATGAAGTATGAGACCCCTTTTGGTAAGGACCCTTTTCACCTCCAATATAGTTTATGTTCTGTCCTCAATCTTCAATTCTTCGAGTTCCTCCCTGGTCTTGGAATTCAGGAACCGTATGATTTCATTCGCTTGGGTTGTCATGTCTCCCAACTCCATTCTGATTTTCTCAACAACTTGCTTACTTCTCTCGAGCAACTCAAACAACCCTCAATACTTTGAGAGATGAAGTATTTATAATTCAAATTACAAACGCTCTTGTCATAACTGATCAAGACGTGTTCATTCTATTTTTAGTTTAACTACTTTAACTAATCAAAAACCGCTTTTGATGACTCAATACAACCGTGAGACAGCGTGAATTTCTCAGGGTAGGTCACATGCAGGTGATTTCGCACGTCTTTTGATCGACTGCTGATCGGATTTCAGACACCATCACATCTAAAGGTGATCACACAGTTCTTCCCATCTGTTGTGACCTGGCACTGTGACTTTGAGAAATCTCCTATACATTTTGTCCATGTCCGTATATTTAGCAAATGTAGGCTTGATTGCGAATATGTGTCTAATTTCATGTTGGATACTATTATCCAACCGCAGTGCCTCCATGAATGATTTTTTCCCGGATGCTTCCCCATACACCTCGCAAATTTGAACCGCCTTTAGATATCACCAACCTTTTCTTGTAGTCGTGAGTGTCATTAATTTGTCGCTAATGACCTTCGATCAGGAAGGCCCTTCCTTTGAAGAGCATATATCTTATTGAAAAACTTATGTACTCATTGATCCATGACTTGGATCTTTTTCTCAAGATGAAGTATGAGACCCCTTTTGGTAAGGACCCTTTTCACCTCCAATATAGTTTGTCCTGTCTTCGATCTTCAATACTTCTAATTCCTCCCCTCGCCCTAAATCGTGAACCGTGATGATTTCATTCGCTAACTGTCATGTCTCCCAACTCCATTCTGATTTTCTCAACAACTTGTTTTCTCCTCTCGAAAGTAACTCGTTTTGCTCAAACATGATTTGAACCATTGGCCAGATTGCATTCATGGACTTGAAATATCTATCCACACAATCTCCTTCACCTCTGATAAATTTTTCCCTGCCATTGTCTGCTTTTCGAGTTGCCGTGAACTCCTGATTTTCTCATTCGCCTGCTTCTCTTTTGATAGACTTGTTTGGAAAGAAGTCTTTAGTTCTTGGAGATTCTCCAATTCTTTCTTAAGCCCGCTGATTTCAATCTCCTGTAGGTTCATCTTTTCCAAAGACTTAGCCAGTCCTTGTTCCTCCGGTAGTGGCAATCGATGTAATCGATGGAACTACCGCCACTGTTGTTTTGATCAATCCTGCAATTGGGATATCATTCAATGTAATACCTTCCATTGTCTTTTCTTGCTCTTTCTCAAGTAGTCTTTCCATCTTAGCCTCCATTTCCTTTAGCTACATTTTGCTCCATGAGTAACTTTAACATCTCATCCTTTTCCCCTTCCTTTCGGGCTATCTCCTTGCCCTGTGGGTCCTCCGTGGGAGTGGAGCTGCTTTAGGGATGTGATGTCCACATTTTTCTTTCTTATCATCTCTCTAAGAGCCTTTGATGTTCGGCAGGTCGTAACCAATTTTGAGGACCAACTCCTACAATGTTTTGATTTTGTTGTCCTTGCGAAAGATGATATTTTCTCCAAATTCAAATGCGTCTAGACGTTATTCAGAGACACTTTTAACCTAGAGGCAGTAGTGGAAACATGTGCCAACGTGGAGAAAACAATTTCTCCAGTTTGCTTGTGCAGATCCATGTGATCCGCTGATGCATCGCCTTTAGCCTAAAATGCTTAATGTGTCCTTTAACTGATATAACCTGGGATCCCACACTTGTGTTAGAATAGCCCCTTTATAATCCGAGAAGACCCATTCTTGCTCTGGCCTCTTTCCTTTTGGATTTTGAGGTGTGGCGTTGGTGGCGTGTTTGTTGAGGCACCTCGCTTTTCCACCCTCGAAGTCGTATTCAACCACCAACGACAAAGCTCCCATTCCGTCTCCGACGGTGTGTAAAATCTCACATCTCCTGGGCTCATGCGCATGGGGTACCTTTATTTTTGACTCTCGATGTAAAATGATCCCGCCAGTGATCGGTACCGCCGTGAAACTCTTAGGCAGCTCATTTTAACATTTTGTCTTCTTCATCACCCATGCCTCTACTATTGCAGATGAAGAGCCTAAATCAGCTTCCTTTTATCCGCAATTGTTGCTTCTTTTAAGGGAAACAAAGTGAATATCATCGTATTCATAATTTGCCTAATATATTCCAATGCGAAAATTCTACCGGGTATATATCTCGGCAGCCTTGTACGGTACAATTCACCCTTACATAAACTCGATCTCTCGTAGTGATCCCCGATACAAGTACCTCGCCTTCATTGTCCGGGAGAGGTGTAGAATTCTCCGGGCTTCGTCATTTACTCGTGGCTCAAACATGCCACTCAACATACTTACCAATGTGGTGGTAAAATTGATCAATGAACGCCGTGAAGTCGTACTTGGCGGAATTGTGTTTTAGAAGAGAAGTCCACGCAAAGGATCGGCCGGGCCTCCCGTCGGCCAGTCCATCTTCCGCAGAGATGGAGAAATTGAACTCCATCGCTTGGAAGTAGACAAACATGTAAGCCAGAGTGGATGAATACCGAACGCAGTTCTCTGTGGTGAAATTACAAATTGTTCATGGATGCCATACGAAGGTGTCAGAATGAACTGTGTGGTTGGCTGTTCGTCATTTGAGAAGATGGATAGAAAACACAAAATGGGCTCAGTTTCACCATCGATCGGGGCAACCAAGCAAAAGCAATATAGGGAAGAAATAATTTGATTTCCTTTGGTGGAAAACAAGGAAGAAGGGTAATGGGGATTTGTGGATCTGAGTGGAGTGGCGGGAGAAAAATCTCAAAGATCTCGAAGCTCTCTAAGGAAAGTCATTTTTGGTATAGTTCGAGGACTTCTAAGTCGAACGGGACGTGATTCAAAGATGGGTTATCTATCATTTGGTCAATATATTCGGGGGTGATAAAGAAAAGGACATCTTCAGTTGAAGAGACGATGGCTTTCTGGTTGGGGACTTAATGGGCTTGGCATTTGAAGGTGAACTCTCGAAAAAATGATGAATTTGGGGAAACAAATACAGAGGGAAACTTGACTCCCGTGAGTCCACTCCTCGCCACCGGGATCCAGAAGACTTCCGAGCCATGAGTGCATCAGAAAGTCAAACTTAGATAGTATCCCAATCAAATGGTCTTTATCTACTAAGGAACTTTATCAAAGTCAACATGAGGAGGAAGAAGAGGATTTTCTTCTTCCCCTTTGTCCGGGCTTTGACTCATTTTTAGCAACTATACCCGCAAATAAACACGCTAGTGGGGTCAACCGGACTGTGAGGGTGTAGCTGGGCGCATGTGGAAGAAATGGAGAATAAGAGGCACGATGGATGAATAACTAATGAAAAGGGAAAACGGTAGTTTTATTCAAAATTGGGGTCGGGCTTACGCCGGAGATACCTACCATTTTATCGAATGGGCATATATCTGGACAATGGCGGAGACCGGAAGGAATGGAATGGACTGACTGGACAGGAGCCTGGACGGAGGAAGGAATGGAGGAAGGATGGACCGATGGAAGGAAGGAATGGAAGGAATGGTGGATCGAATGGATGGCCGGAATGGCGGATCGGACGGATCTGGAGGAAAGGAAAAGGATGGAAGGAATGGAATGGCAGTGGACCGGAGGATGGAATGGAATGGAATGGACCGGAGGACGGATGGATGGATGGACTGGATGGATGATGGACGGACCGATGGAGGAAGGATGGATGGAAATGGACAGGGACGGAAGGAATGGAGGAGCCGAATGGATGGAATGGAATGGAATGGACACCGACCGGAATGGAATGGATGGACGGAAGGACGGGATGGAATGGATGGATGGATTCGGAATGGAGTGGAATGGAAGGAAGGGAGGACGGAAGGAGGAATGAATGGACCGGACAAAGGAGGAATGGAAAGGAATGGATGGAATGGAATGGAAATGGATCTGATGGATGGAATGGAATGGAGGAATGGACATGGAAAATGGATGGAAGGACATGGATGGACGGAATGGAAAGGAATGGATGGATGGAAGGAATGGACGGAAATGGAATGGAAAGGACATGGACGGAGACCCGGACAGGATGGACAGGAATGGATGGAGGAATGGAATGGACCGAATGGAGTCTGGAAGGAGGAAGGATGGAATGGACGGAATGGAAGGAATGGAACGGAGGGAGGTTTTTTTCTGATCGCCCTGGTGCACTAGGACCCGGTTGTAACCTCGAAACCATCTAGCGAGAATTTACCGACCCGACCACTCTTGGTGAGGTGATCCATTTTTGGTAAGGGGTAACTATCCTTCAAGGATGCTTTGTTAAGATTAAATCTATGCAAAGTCCGGATTTCCCCAGTTTACGCAGTAGGAAATCAAATTAGAAACCCACGAAACGGTGAATAATGGGGATGATATTAGCATCTTACATTTTCTTAATTTATTTTTATCGTGGGGAAGTAACTTGGGATTTATCCTCCTAATTTTATGCCTAAACGGTTTTTGGTCTTTCCCTAATGGGAATCCCGGCGGTTGTATAATGCTGGTGTCGTATGCTTTCAAATCTTCATAGCCCCGTGCAAAAACGTCGCGATATTTCGGCAGTCGCGCTCTAAGCTTTTGTTCTAGGGTAAAGATTTCGGGATTGACCATCCTAGGTTTCTCTTCGCTCCCTATATTACATTCTTCTACCTCCTGTCCATGGGCCTCTATTGTTTCTTAGCTACATCATCATTGTCGATAGATCTTCTAAAGGGACAAGCCATCTAGGTAACACATTGCTTTTCAATTGCAAAACATCGACATCCATTTCGGCATCGCCTTGTGATCTCCACCCATCGTATCTTCTCGGTGATCTACTATATTTACAAAGATAACACTATCTATCTCGCATTCTAATTATTTTATTTTCGCTTTCGCTCTTCTAAATTCCATGTTTGTATTATTCAAAATCGTGTTTTGCATTGCGTAAAGTCATCTATCCGATCATCACTTCCAAACACTTGCCAATACCTAATATTATCGGGAACCGGCCGGGTCTCCAAGATTTCACTTCAACGGTGTACGGGTGAGTTTGGCGTAAAGGACCTTGGTAGAAGTCACGACGTAGCCAATCCGGTCAACGAATATTCCTCCCCTTTACATTGCCCGCAAGTCAAACTCTATTAAAACATTTCCCTGCATCAAGAAACCATTATCTCGTGAGGCTGGCCCTAAGGCGCTGGTGTTTAAAGGCAGCCGCATTCTCACCTTTAATTTGTTTTGATTATTAATTTAGAATCACCCCTCACCATTATTTGCTTGGCACCAAATTTCTTCAACGTACTTTCTCAGTCGAAAGCATTAAGGCTTCATACTGCTTAACGCTGTTGGTGCCAAGGGAAATTTAACTTATAGGAATGATTTTCTAAATACTCAATTCGTATTAGTTATGCAGCCGCATTCCAGCCCGCCCTTCTTTACCACAGCCCATCAAATCCATGCCCGTAAACGTGGAACTCTTCGATAAATATTTTTTGCTATATTTGTTGCCTCAACTTTTTCTAGACCTTCATCTTGACTAGCTACCCCTTCCGCCTGAAGTTTCTGGCTCTTCAGTATCTCCATGATTGTATAAGATGAATGAATCTAAATCAAAATGAGTCGAAAGTAAAGGGGGGTAATTGTGTGGTTTCTCTTGACTAACGTAATTGCGTCATCGCTGTTTCTTCCTCAGATAACCTCCTCTTCGTCCTAACACCGGTATAGTGGTAAGACATATCCAACCGCAGTCTTTCAAACTTAGCTACCCAAGACCGGATAGCAACATGCCATACTTTACGGATAACCGCGAACCACCACCGCCCATTACCATGCTGGCGATCTCGAACTGTGGCGGATGCAGGTCCTTAATCGTAATCTCAATACATTTGACTTTGCTGGATTCGAATGAGTGTAGATCTTTGTAAGGTCTAGTAACCTCCAATCCTAATTTTTCCATTACAGCCTTTGGCATCACGGCGAGAGGAACCTGAATCCAACATGGCGTTAGGCAATATTAAATCATGTATGTTCAAATTGATGTAAAAAGGAGCGACAACAACATTATCAGTCCGACCATCAACTTCAGGGCCAAAAAAAAAAGTTCAGGTTGATCATCAGTAAGATTCACAGTGTCTGAATGTGTCACTGATCCAATAGTCAAGGCCTAGGTGCCTATGTCGTCTACCGGCTAACTCTTTTAGTACTGTGGAATGATAACCGCATTTCTATTCATCAATTCCTCGTAAGCGGATAGATTTTTATTTTGGCCACGCCCGTGCTGCAGCAGCAGGATTTCGGTTTGACTCCGTTGATTTTGGTTGGTCCACTATATTCTTCCTCTCAAGAGAACTTGGCGGATTAACAGGTGAAACTGGTCGCCTTATTTTCGCGAAGGTGACATTTTTGTTCACCGGAACGCCTACTTACCCTTCCGTGAGTTTCACCGCCAGTATCTATCTGCTGGCTTTCAAATTTCATCTACCCTTCCACGCTTCGCTATCTTTGATGAATTCCATCCGGTTTTACTTCACAGATTGTATTGCATTCGCAGTTCCCTCCAAAATAGCTTAAAGGCCTGCGGGTCCTAAATCATCTGGCTTTCTTCACTTACCTTAGTTTGGTTTAGCAAAAAGAGTTCCTGCTCCTCTTGGGTGAGGAAAATGGCCTCATTCTCATGAATGCCCATGAGGTTGATATGAGCGTCCTCCAATTGTTCATTACTCTCATCGATAGTTTTCAGGTGGAGGCCCCGGACGGGTCGGGTCGTAATTTCCGTCTTTGATCTCGCTAATCTCTTTGACCTCTTTGCCCCATTTGAGGGGTTTCTTCTAAAATTGGGGTTCCGGATCTGGGGAGTAGGTGCGTTGTCCCGTGGAGGGTTTCTATTTTATAAATTCATTCTTTCCATCATAAATTCCATCGTTAGGGTCATATAATCCAGCTTGGAATCTGTGTTCAAAGTGGAAGGTTCTTCTTTAATAGTGAATCTCCCTTCAGTTTTGACGCCCGCTTAACAAACGTGATTAGCCTCCACACTTATAGCATTTTTTTGCATGTCCTCTAGGGTGGCGGCATTTATTTATCTTAATTGGTAAGACATGTCCGCATCGAATCCATCAGTAAATTTAATTAATGCCAAACGGGAGGTTTGTTTTCATTTGGGATTGCATTATACAAGTTGTTAAAATGGGTGAAATAGTCTTGGACAGTTTCACCTGGATTTCTTTTTATGTTCTCAGATTCCGACAGTATCCGGAGAGGGTTTTTCTTTACCTCCCATCCACGAGAAAACTTCTTTTGGAACGCGACAAGGTCAGGGACTGAGGCTGCAGGTAAAGCTTTGAACCACTTTGATCAGCCCCTCGCCGACTCGGTGAAAAGTCTCATTTGAACGTCGACTTCATCAACTTCCATCAAATCGCAGCCTGTCACTCCTGTCCACAAAGTTTTCCAGTTTAACCGTGGAAGTCTAGTCTGCAGTTCAGGGCATGGTATGTAGTGGTGCAGCCAACACCAGGGGGGCATATCAAGCTGCCATGACGGGCAGAGGAAGTGTATCTATGACCTCGCGGGCTTGGAGAGATGGTGCTTCGAAGACGAAGTTGATGAAGGACTAGGCGGTGCTGAGGTAGTGATTTGCAGTTTAGTCGTAGGAGACAAGACTTCGTAGTTCGGTTGTAACACGGTCGAAGACGAAGCGACACGAAGGTTTCAGACCGTGTTCTGACTAGGTTTCGTAGAGGAAAAAGATCAAGATCAATGTTTTGAAAGATAACGTTTCTTCGGCAGTGAAGGGAGACTTATGAGGGGAGTTATAACCGGCCGTAACCGACAACCAAGGTTTTTCGCCTCGAACAAATAGTTCTAGATTATCTATCGTTGAGGGTTCCGTCCGATGAGATCGAAAGTGTGAACTTTCTAGCATTTAACTTTTTGGTTTATATATATATATATATATATATATATATATATATATATATATAGGAATGGATGGATGGAATGGATGGTGGACATGGAAGGAGGGAGGAGTGGAGGAATGGACGGACGAAAGGAGGACGGAATGGAGGGAGGAATGGACGGATGGAAAGACGGATGGAATGGAGGAATGGAATGGAAGGATGGATGGATGGATAAGGGATGGATGATGGACGGAATGGACAGGACAGGAAGGAGGAATGGAGGAGGGTGGAATGGAGGAAGGGAGAGGATGGACGGACGGAATGGAGGACAGGAGGAAGGATGGATGGAATGGAGGAATGGAGGAAAGGAAGGACGTGGAGGATGGAATGGATGGACGGATGGATGGATGGAATGGATGGACAGGAGTGGATGGAGGAAGGAAGGAATGGAGGAATGGAGGAAAGATGGAAAGGACCCGGATGGACGAATGGAAATGGAAGGAAAGGAATGGAATGGATGGATGGAATGGACGGTCTGACTGGAATGGAATGGAGAGATCTGATGGAAAGGAATGGAAGGAAGGAAGGAAGGAAATGGAATGGATGGAAATGAATGGAGGATGGAATGGATGGATGGAATGGAAGGACGGGCGTTAATTTCAACATACTTTACCACATACGTGGTGGTAAACCGATCAATGAACGCCGTGGAAGTCGACTGGCCGTATTCAGGCCGTAAGAGAAGTCTACGCTAAAGTGATCGGTCGGGCCTTCCATCGGGCGCCTTCATCTTCTGGCTATTGGAGAAATTAAAACCTATCGGGCTTGGAAGTAGACCTAACATGTAAGCTTAGTGATAACACCGAACATGTTCTCGCGGGCTAAATTCAAAAAATTGTTCATGGATGTTATTACCGAAGGTGTTGTAGTCGAATCTCTGCGCGTGGTTGGTTTTTCATCATTTGAAAAGATGGATAAGAAACCCAGGATGGGTTCGTTTACCCATTGATCAGAATAGTAACGAAGCAAGGCACATAGGGAAGAAATAATTTGATTTCATTTGATGGAAAACAAAGAAGAAGGGTAAGGAGGATTTGTGGACGAGAAAGGAGCGGAAGTGGGGAGGAAAATCGAAAAGCATTCCTCGAAGCTCTGGCGGGAGTCATCGGGATATAGTCTCGAGGACTTAAGATGAATCCGGGACGCTAGACTAAAGACGGGTTATCTCGTGATCATCCGTCAATATCTTCCTCGGGTGATGAAAAGAGACGTCGCATTGGCAAAACAATGGCCGGTCTGGGACATAATGGGCTTGGCATTTGAGGGCTAACTCTGGAAAATGATGAATGGGGAAGAGATATATCAAAATTGACTCCGTGAACTAATTTTGTCACTGATTCAGAAGACTTCCCGAGCCATCAGCAAGCATCGAAAAGTCAAACTATGGTGACGCGATTCCAATCAAATGGCCTTTATCTAATGGAAAGCGAACTTTATCCAGTCAATCCCAGTGGAGGAAGAAGAGGCCTTTCTTCTTTCCGCTTGTCTCCGCTTTGACAATTCATTTTAGCAACTGTGACTGCAAATAAACAATGCTAGTGGGACTAACTGCATCGTAGGTGAAGGCTTATGTGGAAGAAATGGAGAATAAGAGGCTTCGCCGTTGGATGAATAAAGAATGAAAAGGGAAAACGGTAGTTTTATTCAAAATTGGGTCGGTTTGGCGCGGGAGATACGGTCAACATGACAACGGGCATATTATCTAGTTATTAATGGACAATGGGCCACTTGGGTGATATGGCAGGTGACAGAGACCAAAGCATACGGACGACCGATGTGGAGGTTTGTGATTGGGGATAAAAGTCGCCAAAGGAGGTTGTCCATGAGTGAAGGGTTATGGTACTGACAACATGGACTGGGCGGAAGCGGAGAAGACTCCAACCCCAGAGCAAGTGGAGTAAAGTGGGCTCGAGGTGATGTCCAGGGTTTCGGATTAGGCGTTACGTGGAGGGATGGGACTTTAAACCAATAGGACAACGCTTTGGCCATGTAACAAGGCCCAATCGTAGTGTTCATTCGAGCTCCCCCTTGATTAAAAGCGTAATACCAAGGGGGTCTCGAATCCATCGCAGATCCATTGATCTCGCGGCCGCTTCCCCGACCGCAGATCTTAGCTCTCGCTTCTTTAATACTCATTTTCGGGGACCCCTCCATTAAAGGCGTAACGAGGGGAGGGTCTCAGGAATTGGCTGTGGATCTTTGATTTGAGCTCGCTTTGAGCTATCTAGATCTATGCCCGAAGCATTAATTTCGACCCCTTCCATTAAAGGTAGAATGGGTGGGTCCTAATCCAATGTGTGAGTCACGGATGGCGCGCTTATAGCCTTCGATCGCCCGACGTGTAAATATTATCGCCGAGTTGACCCTCCGCTAAAGGTAGAACGGGAGGGGGGGTCCAGAATGCTATGTGAGCCATTGATCTAATTGCCGCGATCTGGGCCATTGGAAAGTGAATGAGGCATAGGTTGGGAGCGGAAAAGTCATGTGTGGTGGAAAACTTAGGTTTAGTGCTTTCTTATGGGTTTTCTCCAATTTGGTCATAGAAACCACCAAGGGGACCTTATTTCAACTATCCTTAGGCAAAGGAGACTTGATGTAGCATTTTCCTCAAGTGGGTTTTATTTGGGCACCAGAGGGCCGCTAATCTACACTCTAAATCCCACTTTCAATGGTGACAAATAACCCGTGACAAATGTAATTGGGTTAAGATATCATTCTAACCTAGGGGCTATCTGACAGGATTAGACAGTCAATGATTTATTCACTAATTTAACCTAGGGGCTATCTAACCAGGATTACCGCCTCGGGTCTGATGCATTCACTAGTTCTAACCTAGGAGATACCTGACCAAGATTAGATACCGGTCGTGATGCATTCACTCGGGGTCCATCAATTTTGAAAATTTAAAAAGGACTTCGACTCATGTTTGAAAGGTATGACCAAGTCACCGTTATTGCATGGGGATTTTGTTTCAACTCTTTGCCCTCTTTTCCTTTCTTTCTTTACCTTTATTTCTTGTGCGAAACTCTCAATTCCAATAAGAACACCAGATACGATAGTAATCCATAATATCCAAGTCATAAGTTGATTCCAATAATTTATGGGAATCAACTTACTTCCAATTCGATGGTACTTCGCCCTCGCGCCAAGAATCCCGCTTTCCGCCATCCCAACATATCCGCCTAGTGGCCTTCGCTAATCTTATTCTCGTGAAAACTCCGTTACGGATCAGCAGCCTTTAGGCCTTCTTCAGGCTTTAACCAACTGGACCAATGTCCACAATTGTTTTAGTGAAGACCAAATTAAAACCGTATGTACAATGGAGAGTGAGTTATTCCAATCTCTTACTGAGAAGGGATATAATGTTTCAACATTCTACCATTCACAGTGCGCTCCCCGCAGATCTGATCCATCGGCATTGTTTAGCAAAAGGCATTGTTTCCTCCTCAAAGCTTGCATCATGTAAGGCCCTGTCCACAAATTGTCAAATCTCCCATGCTTTCCCTTATCCTCATTCATGGCATTCCATCTCAACACCAGATCTCCCAACTCGAAATCATCCTCCTTGGTTCATTTGTCAAATATTTTCTTTGATGTTCTCTTGGATGAATTGTGTTTTGTTGAAAACATCCTCTAACGTTTGAGTAGCCATCTCGCCCTGTTCATATGCCACATATAGAAAATTAATGTCAAGAGCTGAAAGTTAGATTCAGCCATCAACTTAGCAAGGACTTGGCCTTTGATCGCCTTTTGGGCTTGATCTCCATGTCATATTCTAGAATAACTACAATCCACTCTCCCCTTCTCCCATCGGTTGTCTTGTATCAATATATATTTCACTACCGCATTTGGAACATAAGCTATGATGTGGGAATGGAGAATATAGACCCTGAAGTCTTTTGTAGCCTTTACTAATCCAGTAACTCGGCTTCCATAATATTATAGTTCAAGGCAGCATATCTTAAATCTTTGCTGAAGAAACCAATGGGTTGTTCGTACCCTTCATCGTTTTTCTGCAACAATAATAACCTAAGTATAAGATGTCTCGTAGTTTAAAAGAAAAGAGAAAGAAATCTTTAGTGAAATCGGGAATAATCAAAACTGGGGCTTCTGTTAGTGCTCGTTTGACTTGTTCGAAGTATTTTCTGGACTCAGAGTCCCATTTTTATTTTTGTGTCCTTTTTTAGCATGTTTGTGATGTTTTGGAGGAGTTCGGCTAGATTAGGGATGAATCTTCAAAGAAAGTTGATTTTCCCTATAAAAGATTGTAGTTCTTTGATGTTCCTAGGGTGTTCCACCTCCTGGATGGCTTCTATATTGCTGGGATATATTTTAATTCTATATTTTGAGATTATGTGTCCCGGTAGTTTGCCTTCTTCTAACCCTAAAAGACATTTCTTGGGATTTAAAGAAACACCATACCTTCTGCACTTTTTTAGGTCTTTGTTTATAGGTTATGGAATGGATGGATGGAGGAATGGAGGAACGGATGGAGGACGGATGGACGGACGATGGATGGAGGATGGCGGCAATGGAATGGATGGATGGATGGATCTGCAAGGAATGGATGGATGGACGGATCTGAGGAAGGAATGGAGGAGGAATGGATGGAGGACGGATGGATGGAATGGATGGAATGGATGGAATGGATGGACCGGAAGGAGGACGAGGAATGGATGAAGGATGGAATGGAGCCGGATGGATGGAGGACGGACGGACGGACGGACAAGGAAGGATGGATGGATGAAATGGAATGGATGGAGGAATGGACGAGGAAATGGATGACGGAGGATGGAGCGGATGGATGGACTGACCGGATGGATGGACGGAAAGGAGGAAATGGACAATGGACGGACTGGATGGAATGGAGCCGGACCGGATGGATGGACGAATGGAGGAATGGAGGAATGAATGGATGGAATGGACAGGAAATGGAGGACGGAAAGGAAGGAATGATGGAGGATGAGTGGAGGACGGATGCCGATGGACAACGGAGATGGAATGGAAATGGATGGACGGATGGAAGGAATGGACCGAGGGATGGATGGAAGGAAGGATGGACGGATGGAGGATGACAGGATGGATGATGACTGGATGGATGAAGGATGGATGAAACGTGGATGGATGGATGAAGGAAGGATGGACGGACGAATGGAGTGGAATGGACTGAATGGATTCGAGGAATGGAGCCGGAATGGATGGACGGAATGGAGGAGCTGGAAATGGAAATGGAAATGGAATGGATGGAATGGATGGAAATGGAATGGAAGGAATGGACCGGAATATGGAATGGACCAGGAATGGACAGGAAATGAAATGGAATGGAGCCCCAGGAGGAGGAGGAAGAATAAAGGACAGGAATGGACAGGAAGGAAGGAATGGAGCCGGAATGGACAAGGAGGAATGGATGGAATGGACATGGAGGACGGAATGGGTCGGGATGGAATGGAATGGACGGATGGACAAAGGACTGACTGGAGGAAATGGAGTGGACGATGGACGGACTGAAAGGACCGGATTCTGACATGAAAATGGATGGATCGAGGAGGACGAATGAGGAAACGGAGGAAGGATGGAAATGGATGGAAGGATGGACCGGAATGGACAGGAATGGAATGGATGGACGTGAAGGATGAAAGAGGATGGACGGATGGACGGGAATGGACGAATGGACGGACGGAAATGGAATGGACAGGAGAATGGACGATGGATGGACGGAAGAATAACGGAAAGGAGGAAATGGATGGACGGAATGGAAGGAATGGAATGGAATGGATGGAAGGCCGGATGGAATGGAAGGAAGGAATGGATGGACGCGGAAGGAATGGAAATGGACGGAAGGAAGGAAATGGATGGATGGAGGAATGGATGGATGGCCCGGAAGGAAATGGAAGGAGGAGTGGAGGATGGATGGATGGAGGAAATGGAATGGAATGGAAAAGGAGGGACGGATGGATGAAATGGAAGGAGTGGATGGAATGGATGGAAAGGAAGGAGCGACGAAGGATGGATTGGATGGATGGATGGATTCTGAGTGGATGGATGGATGGAAATGAGCCGGGCCGTAGTGGATGAATACCGGAAGATGCCCTTTTGTAATAAATTCACAAATTGTTCATGGATGCTATTGGCCAGGAAGGTGTCAGAGTCGAATTGCGTGGTTGGTTGTTCGTCACTTGAGAAGATGGACAGAAAACCCGGTATGGGTTCATCAACCCATTGATCTAAAAGTAACCAAGCAGGCACATGTGGAAATAGGCCAATTTGATTTCCTTTGGTGGAAAACAGGCAAGAAGCGGCAATGTGGGATTTGTGGACGGAGCTGAGCGGAAGTGGGAGAAAAAGATCGAGATCCGAGAAGCCTCTAAGGGAAAGTCATTTTCCGTATATAGTTCGAGGACTTCTAAGTTAAACGGGACGCAGATTCAACACCTGCCATTCACATCATCCGGGTTAATATCTTTGGGGGTGATGAAAAAGAGGACGCCTCTAGACGAAGAAACAATGGCTTTATGGTCGGGGACATAATGGGCTTGGCATTTGAGGGAAAACTCAAGGAAATGATGAATTTGGGGAAGAGATATAGGGGCAAATTGGAATCCCAAAGCCCAATCTCATCACTCTAGTCCAAAAAAATATCTTTGATCCAAAAGTGTAATTCAAAGAAATCAAATTCAAACTTCATCTCTACAAATCTGTAATCTTTTTCAACTAGGGGAATGCGATCCAAGTCGATGGGAGGAGGAATAAAAGGGTTCTCTTCTTCTTCCGCTTGTCTGGGATTTGACACCATTTTAGCAACTGGACCTCGCAAAATAAACAATATGTTAGTGGGGTCAACCGACCGTAGGGTAGCGGCGATGGGGAAGAAATGGAGGAATAAGAGGTAAATTATCTGGCACGATGGAAGAATAACGAATGAAAAGGGAAAAACGGTAGTTTTATTCAAAATTGGGTCGGTCGGACGTGGGAAATTGGTCAGCATGACAATGGGTATTTTATCTAGTTATTAATGGACAATGGGCCACTCGGGGTGATATGGCAAGTGACGGTAACCCCAAAAGCATAAATGGACGATTGATGTGGAGGTTTGTGATTGGGGTAAAAGTTGCCGAGGAGGTTGTTCATGAGTGAAGCGGGTTATGGTACCGCATTAAATATGGATCATGAAGTTATGAGAAGTGACCAATCTTGCATAAAGCGAAAAGCCCTGCTCAAAGCTGGAGGTGATGTCCGTATTTACCGGATGTCACCATGTGGGAGGATGGGACTTCAAACCAATAGGACAACGCCATTACGCAACAAGGGGCCCGGCCAGAAGTGAAAATTCATATTCGACCCCCTTGATTAAAAGAAGAATACCAAGGAGGGTTTGGAATCCATCGTGATCCATTGACCGCCAAGACCGCTTCCCTCGAATGCGTATCTTAGCTCACTTTATTGTTTCATTCGCACTCTCCATTAAAGCGTAACTGTAACCGAATTGATGTGGATCGCCGACGAGCTCGCTTTGAGTCATTCAGATATTTGTTCGAAGTTATTACTAACTCAAAATCCCCCTTCCGCGTTAAAGGTGAATGGGCGGGGGTCCTGAATTAATGTGAGCCGCTGATTTATGCGCCATGTTCGACCATCCAGACGCTGAAATATTATTGCTGACCTCCTGACTGCTAAAGGCAGAACACTCCAGGGTCCAAACGCCATGTGAGTCGCTGATCTAATCGGCCGCACCGGGACCATTGGAAAGTGGATGGAACATATGTCGGGAGTGGAGAAAGTCATGTGTAGGAAAACTTAGGATAGTGCTTCTTTGTGGGTTTTTCACCTTTGTCAAAAGACACCACCAAGGGGACTTTATTTCAACTATCCTTAGGCAATGGGGACTTGATGTAGCATTTTATTCAGTCTAGTTTTATTTGGGCACGGTAGGCCAAGCAGTTAATCTACATACTAACCTACTTTCACGAGGCATCTAACCCAGATTAAACCGCTATTAAGATATCATTCTAACCTAGCTATCCGGACTAGATTAGACAGTCAAGCTAGGATTTATTCACTAATTCTAACCTAGGGCTATCTGACCAAGATAAGAAAGTCTATTCGTGATGCATTCAATTAAGTTCTACTAGGCTACCGACCGTGATTAGACAAATCGGGTCGATGCATTCAATTAACCTATCAATTTTGAAAATTTGCAAGGACTTGATCATGTTTGAAAGGTATGCCCAAGTCAACGGCGATGTGCATTTGTTTCAATCCCCTTTTCCTTTTCCTTTTATTTTCTTTACCTTTTATTTTGTAAAGTGAAAGTCTAATGCCAATAAGAACACTAGATACATAGTAATCCAGCTAATATCCAAGTCATAAGTTGGGATTCCCATAATTTATGGGGTGATAACATGTGAGAGAGAGAGAGAGAGAGAGAGAGAGAAAATTAGAGAGAGAGGAGGAGGGAGGAAAGTAGGAGATGAGGGAATATGGGAGAGATAGAGAGGAGGGTGAGACATAGGGGGCCGGAGGAGGGGTGGAGAGTGGGCTTAGTGAGAGCCGAGCATTTCAAAGGAGGAGAGACAAAGAGAGAAAGAAAAGGTGGAGAGAGAGAAAGGTGGTATAGAGAGGAGACAGAGAGCTAGTGAGAGCAAGTGAGAGAGGAGAGAGGCGGGAAGAGAAGGGGGAGAGGAGAAAGGTTTATAGAGAGAGAGAGAGGAGGAAGGACAAAGAGAGAGAGGAAGGAAGGATATAAATATATGGAGGGGGAGAGAGAGAGATAGAGAGAGAGTGGTAGAGGGGGGAGAGAGAGAGAGAGGGTGAAGGAGAGAAGGGGAGAGAGCTAGAAAGAGAGAAAGAGAGACAGGAGAGGGGAAAATGGAGAGAGTGGTGGGAGATAGAGAGAAGGGTAGAGAGGGAGGGAGGGAGAGGTATAGGAGAGATAGAGAGAGGGGGAGAGGGAGGCATGGAAGGAGGGATAGAGTGAGAGAGGGAAAGATATAGAGAGATATAGAGAGGTGGACACCCACCTATTCCAGTTATTTAGTATGATTCCACATCTTGGTATATTTTCTACATTTTTTCAGGTCCCAAACGTTCAGGGCCATTTTGAGGCCCTAAACGAAGTGTTTTTGTAACTACAATACCTACAATGTAGTTGGAGGTATATTTTATGACATGTAGAACGTGTACTTCTTGTATAGACCTTTCTAATGGGATACCAACCACCCCAAATAAAGAACATATGCAAAATTTATGCCCCCAAGAAGTTTACGTTTCAATTAACCACATCAGGGCCCACAAACCTTTTGGTGTTTCATATTCTAGGGTTAGGGCTTTGGATGATTAGGTTTTCTTGTCAATGCTTTATGTTAAAAGGCCTTTTCATCCTCTTTGTAATCATATTCTTGTGAATCAGCATAGCTGACACATCTCTTTCTTCAGGGATAAGTTACCACCATTCTAGCTAGCTTGTGTGTTTTTCATTTTATAGTCTTTTGTACTCCAGA
>SNQJ01S0188241.1:0-18365 GCA_010110895.2 Picea sitchensis | reverse complement strand
ACTTGGTCCAAGGGTGTAGGGGGTCTCATTCCATTTCTTTTGAGCACAAATACCCCTATCAAAAATCCCAAGGACCTAGTTTTTACATTTTTACATAAAAAATAATTAAAATTACCATTAAATGAGCAATTAAAAAAAAAAAAAACTTTGACTCGACGGAATTCCGCAAGACTCTAGGAGATGTCTAGCATGGTCATTTACAATATTCCTAGACCCTAGTCACCCATCGGGCTCGACCATTAGAACGCCTTTCACTACTTTGGAGGATTATTGTGGGAGTGAAAAACTCAAGGGTAATTATAAAGGCTGGCCAAGCCAAATTAATTACCCGAGGAAAAAAAACACTCGATGAAAGGACTTCCCTAATGATAAAGTCCTAGGTAACTAACCTACAATATGATCCATGCAGACCCATTACATTATCATCCCACACAGGGGAGCGGAAATTCCAATTACAAAAAGACGTGCTGAGGCAAAAATGCCTTGTAGAACCAGTAAATTTTCAACTTTGTTGCGCCATCAGGTACATAGCTTCATGGCACATGGAGTTAACCCCCTAGTTGAAAATAGGTGGTCAACAGAGTCCAAAGAAAAAGTAGCAGCTCCTGATAATAAAGATCCTACTTATGACCGTTTAAAGGTCATAACAAAAATGGTAAAAAGAATGGAGGCCACTCATGCAACTCAGCTTAGTGCCTTGCAAAATTTGGTGGATAGCTATGGAGAGGTCCCAAAATAACAGATTCCAACCTAGACCTAACAACGAAAGATGGCAAAAGAAAGGTCCTCCTCAAGACCAAAGGCCACCTAATCAGTTGGAATCAAATAATGTGGTAAATGAAGAAGTGCCACCCTTTTGTAGAGCATGTGAAGACTTTCATGAAGAGTCTACCTACCCAGTCTTTTGTCAAATAAATGAACAAGACTTGCCTCAAACAAGCAATTTTGTGGGACAATCAAGAAACTCTAATCACATAAACAATTTTGGCGAAGCTCACCCCTTATCAATGGATTATTGGATCCAAATGCAAGAAATAAGTGAGCAAGCCAATGAGGTGGTTGAAGAGTATGACAATGTTACAAAGTTGTATGGACAAAAGCCCACAAATGAGCAGATTTTGGAAATGGCGAGACATAAAGGAATAGTCTACCAAAGGAAAAGGAAGGATGGTCCAAACAAGTCTCAAACAAACTTTCCCAAGGTAACTACTCCTCCAATTACTGATGTAGCTGTTGATTTAGGTAATTGGATTTCAAATGCTAAAGTTTTGGTTGCAGTGTTTGATCTCCTCAAAATTCCTTCACAAAAGGAAAAACTCCTCAAAGCAATAAATGTTCCAAATGATAAAGTTATTATTAAAAATCAAGAAAAAGAGAAGGAACATCCTGAAGATCCTCCAGTTGTTTTGACTAGCAGAGATAGAACTAAAGAAGAAAATCCTCCCTTCTTTGTGTCCTTAGAAATAAATGATCAATGGTTGCATAATTGCATGTATGATTCTGGTGCTTCATCCAACATTATTACTAAGGGGATCATGCAAAGATTAGGTCTTAAAGTTACAAGACCTTATCACAATGTGTGTGCCATGGATTCCAGGGAAATTGAAACCCAGGGGATTATCATAGATTTGCTAGTCATAGGAAATTGAAACCCATGGGATTATCATAGATTTGCTTGGGGTATGCTTCTTTCCTGAAAATGGGGAACTCACATGGGAGGTTGCCTAAATATGGATTTGACCTATGCAACTATCCCTTACCCTCCTCGATCAACTGAACATTTTAGGCTCTACAGAGAAACAAAAAGAAAGTACCACATTGAAGATCCCAAAGAGCCAATGAATGAAATCATTTGCCAAATGTCTGACATGGGTAATTTCTCAATATGTTCAAACTTCCTAGCACCAGCCGAAGAAAAGTTTAAGGATGAAAATATAAGTAATAAAGCTTGGAAGTTAAACTTTGATTGAGCCCACTCAAGATCAGGAAAAGGGGCAGGGATTGTCCTAAAGTCTCCAACTGGAAAGTCTTATAATTTTGCATTTAGACTTGAGTTTGATGCAACAAGTAATGTGGCTGAGTATGAGGCACTTTTGCTTGGTTTGGAAATCGCTAAGGATATGGGTATTAGAATATAAAATGTCAAAGGTGATTCAGACTTGGTAATTCTTCAAGTCAAAAATAAGTATGCATGCAAAAGTGAGAGGTTGAGAAGATACATAAATGCCATCTGGGATACTATAGAACTCTTTGATGCTATAGACCTCATTGCAATCCCTAGGGAACAAAACAACCTGACTAACAGTTTGGCAGTAGCAACTTCAACCGTCCAACCCTCAAAAGATCTGTTAAAAGGAAAAGGAAAGTTGGAAATAATCTCTAGGCCTTCAGTTCCAGATAATGTTGATCATTGGCAAGTTTTTAGGGATGATGAACAAATCTTAAGGTTCATCAATAATGTTTGGGAATTCTCTGGTTTCAATGTTAGCTACAAAGAGGAGGGGAAAGATTATATTGAAGAAGAAAACCCCATAAAAAATTCAGTTCCTAGAGGAATAACTTTAGAAAGAATCTTTGACATGCATGACATGCATAAAAAGAAAAAAGAAGTAGTAAAGACCGGTAGTTACATTGAAATAAACATTGGGACAGAGGAAGTCCCAAGGTTCATAAAAATAAAAAAAGGTACTTCTGAAAAGGAAAGGAAGGAATTAATAAGTCCAGTCCAAGAGTATAGGGATGTATTTGCATTCACATATGATGAACTCAAAGCCTATAAAGAGGATGTGTTTCAACATACTATCCCCCTCAAGGAAGACACAAAACCTTTCCACCAAAAACTTAGGCAAATAAATCTAAAGTTAGTCCCATTGGTTCAAGTTGAACTTAAAAAGATGTTGGATGCTGGCGTCATTGCTCCAACAAGGCATATTCTTCATGGTGTTCTAACTTAGTGGTGGTTAGAAAGAAAAATGGGAGAATAAGAGTATCCATTGACTTTAGAAATCTAATTCTAGCATGCATTAAAGATAACTACCCCCTACCCAACATGGAGACTCTATTGCTAAGGGTAACTGGTTCCAAAATAATGTCCATGTTGGATGGCTTCTCTGGTTATAATAAATTGTTGGTGAGGAAGGAGGATCAAAATAAAACAACCTTCACCACACCATGGGGCACCTTTGAGTACTTAAGAATGCCTTTTGGTCTATTAAATGTGGGTGCTACTTTCCAGAGGGCCATGGATTTTGCCTTCAAGGAATTAATGGGCAAGATCATTGAGATCTATCAAGATGATTTAACGGTTTTCTCAAAGGAAAGATCAGATCATATAGGTCATCTTAGAAAAGTGTTTGAAAGATGTCGGAAATATGGCATCTCCTTAAATCCGGCTAAGTCAATTTTGGGTGTTGATGAAGGGTTTTTAGGTCACATCGTTGCAAAGGATGGGGTAAAGATTGATCCAGAAAGGGTGGAAGCCATTAAGAAAATTCCTTTACCCCAAACCAAGAAAGCTCTCAAGTCTTTTCTTGGTCAGATCAACTTTGTCAGGCGATTCATCCCAAACTTAGCCGAGACGATGAAACCCATACTCAAATTGTTGAAAAAAGATGTAAAGTTTGAGTGGACATATGACGGACGGAAAGCCTTTAAAAATATTAAGGACTCAATTGGCAAATCTCCTGTGTTAATTAGTCTAGATTACTCTAAAGATTTTCAGAAATTTTTCTTAGCTTCAGAGGATACTATAGCAGGGGTCTTGCTCCAGAAGAATGAAGAGGGTCAAGAGCAACCATTGCTTTCATGAGCAAGGCATTGCAAAACTCCGAGCTTAATTACACAGGTATGTAAAAGCAAGCATATGCCTTGGTCAAGTCCCTTAAGCATTTTCGGGTTTATATAGGATATTCAAAAGTTGTGGGGTATGTACCTCACCCGACAATAAAAGATATCCTTAGAGATCAAGATTGCTTAGGGGTCAGGGGAAAGTGGGTTTCCAAGATACAAGAGTATGATTTAGAGATAAAACCCACTAAGTTAGTCAAAGGTCAAGGATTGGCTTAGATGCTAACATAAGGAAATGACAAGGCAATACCCAAACAATCATGTTGAGTGAGTATATCCTTCACTAGAGCATGCGAGACATATGCAATAATCTTGGAGCATCTCACATAAGGCTTGAAGCACTTCAATGATTGTACAAAAGAATAAGCTTGTTTTTCCATAATGGTGTAATTCAATTCTGAGTCCGTGAGTGACTTGCTCATGAATGCAATTAGTTGTTTTGAGTTCTCTTCATTCGTTTGCAACAAGACATTGATTGTTGTTTCTTTCGAAGTGAAAGAAATACATGAAATTCCTTGGAGTGATCTTGACTCACAACGACCTGTGCCGAAGCCATGGCACGCTTGATTGTGTTGAATGCTTTAACGATTTCCTTCTCTTACTTGAATTCTTGATCTTTCTTCAATAGATTGGAGATTGGTTTAGTGATCTCAGTGAAAGTTGGGGATAAATCTCCAAATGAAATTAATTTTACCAGAGAAAGATTGCACTCCTTTTTTGTTTCTAGGCAATGGAACCCGTTGGATGTCTTCTACGCGTGAAGGATCTATCTTGACTCCTCCTTTTGAGATGACATGTCCGAGGAGTTGGCCTTCATCAACCCCAAAGATGGACTTCTTCGAGTTAAATGATATGCCATTTTTTCTACATGTTTCAAACACTTTCCTCAATTGTTGCACATGGTTACCTCTTCCTCAAATGTTGCACATGGTCACCTCTTTCCTTGGAAAACATAGTTAGATCATCCTGATATATCTCTATGATTTTCCCTATCAAGTCTCTAAAAGCAAAATCCGTGGCTCTCTGGAAGGTAGAGCTTGCATTCATTAACCCAAACGACATTCTAAGATATTCATAAGTTCCCCAGGGACTCATGGATACCATTGTATGTTGATCTTCCTTTTTCGCCAAGGCTTGATTGTATCTACAAAAGCCGTCAAGCATTTATAGCATGCCTAACCCTGTTACCCTATAGAGTAAAGTCTCCATGTTGGGGAGAGGATAATTTAAGGGACAACTAGTTGAGATTTCTTTCTCACCACCACCAAGTTGGCTAACCACAACAAATGTCGGGTAGGGGTAATGATTTTCAACGCAAGCATCTTTGATATTGGATGGAAGATTTGCTTGATATGCTTATGGAATTGGACTTTGATATTGGATGGAAGATTTGCTTGATATGCTTATGGAATCATTTGAGACGTCTGTGGAAATAAAGAAGCTTGCGGATCTTGGAGCGGCCTTTTTCCTCGTGGGTGAGAGCCACACTGAAGAAGACAAGTTCGAATGATCGCTCTTGTATGCTCGTCGACTGTAGAAGAGATGGTGAGTAAAAAATTCTACGAGTGGAATAATTGCTCAGAAAGTCAAATGAATTATTTATACAAGTTATCTTAATTCACAAGTTCCAATCTTTATAAAAAGAAATGAAAAAGATTGTTTTGGAAGTATAAGAATGGGTAAAATTTGTTTGTTCGTGTTGAAAAGGATCTTGGAGTATCCTTCTTCTTGGAGGGTGAGAGGAGCATGTGAAGCCTGCACATATGAAGATATGGGCTTTGACGCAATGCAGATGATTGTCGTGGCCAAGATTCTAACTCTTCTTACTAGCGCTCTCAAGGGATTTTGACTTATGGTCGTTGAATAAATGCAACTACACACTAGAGGGAAACCGATATTGAGACCTCCTTCTGGTATGCATTAAGAGGTTCATTCAATTTTAATCCAATGGAGATTGGCTAGATCGAGGATCAAGCTTTGAAAGCCAAAATATCTTAGCCTCTTGCAACATTTAGTATGTCTTGCTCAAGGCAACAAAAATTTGTATAGCGAGGCCAAGAAGCTAGTGGAGAGAAAAGGAACCAACTGTTGATATTTTGGTAGCTGCGGGAGGTATTTATCTCCACATGTAAACTTGACGAGAATAGAATATTCCGGGAAGCAAGAAGAAACCCTAAATTAGTTGGCTAATAACCCTAGAAGACAAGTCGGCTCAAGAGGATAATTTGTATTAGGTTATTAGCCTCCAAGAGAAGAAGTCGGCTAAAGGAAATATTATAGACTAAGTAAATAGACACCCAGAATGAGAAGTCGGCCCAGGCAGTTTGCCAGTTTTAGTATAAATACAGGAGGCCAGTCTTCATTCTGGCAAGCATTCTCAGAACTGCAGAAGCAACACTTGTGCAGACTGCAGTTGGCCAATTTGTGTGGAAGTTTGGAGGAGAGCTGCCGTTGCAGCTGTTGCAGCTAGCAGATTTCGGTCTTGGCTTGGACTCTCTCTTGGTTATGGTTTGGACTCTTTGATCAGCTCTTGTTACTCTTGTTTGGTGTGCTATCCTTGAGAGAGGTGCACTATCTTGTTTGGCTATCTAGCCTAGGGTTTGCTTTTGGAATGATTCTCTGTCAAGGTTAAGGTGCTCGGGGGTGGCTTCGGCCTATGGTTGGGTGACAATAATGATATTGTCTATGGTTAAACGAGCACATCCATCATATTCTAACAGGTTATGGGCCCACACCTCCTTCATTCAGTCTAACCATTGGAAGGGAGCATAGCCATAAGGATACTAAGCTCGTTGAAGAACTGTCGCTAGGGTTTCTAGTAGAAGCATTTACTAGCACTGCCGCTAGGGTTACTAGCAGGTGCAGTTGCAGAAACCCTAATCCTCTCGTTGAGGCACCTTAAGTGAAGGGATTGACGTAATTTCCAGATAGACTAGTGCGCCCTAGCCTAGCGCATCCCCTGGTACTCTCAACAAGCTAAGACGTCAAGTTTGAGTTTTTGGTCAAATCTAGGGTTGACCAAGTCAAGGCAACCATGACTTACTCTATGAAGTCAGAAAACAAGTTTGATGGGGCTTCTAACTTCAGAGTGTGGAAGACAAGGATTAACCTCATCCTTGCCGAGAATAAAGTGCTGGATATCGTGAAAGGAAAGATCGTGGAACCAGAGTTTGAAGAAGGAAAAGAGAAGGAACCGCAAAACGTTGTAGTTATGGAGAAGTTCAAAGACAGTGACATCAATGCCATGAGTATCAGAGTGGACTCTATAAAAGACCACTTGATACCCTACATCTCCCATCTTGACTCATCTAAGAAGATGTATGATGCCCTAACAAATCTCTTCGCAGTCAGAAACATTGGACAAGTAATGAGTATGAAGAATGAGCTCCGTGACATGAAGATGAATGATGATGACAACATAACATCATACTTTGTGAGAATCTCTCAGTTAAGAGATCAACTACAAGCTATTGAAGAGATCATTTCAGAGAAGGATTGGTAAACATAGTACTCAATGGTCTTCCCAAGACATGGGATGCATTTGCTGCAAGCATGAACACAAGGAAGGAGTATCCTACATTTGAAGAACTTTGAACTTGTTGTGCACAAGAAGAATCAAGGATCAGTGCAAAAGAGAAACCCCAAAAAAAATACGACGATCAAGCTTTCACAACAAGGTTCAAGAATTTCAGGAATAAAAGGAAGTTTGGCTCTAGGAAGAAGCCAAATCAAGAGAAAGATATGTCAGAAATACAATGCTTTAACTGTCGAAAATATGGTCACTACAAGAATCATTGTCCCGAGCTAAAGAAAAGGAAGGAGACACACGAAGCATCAGTTGCCAAAGAAAAGGAACCTTCAAAGAAGACTAAGCAGGATGAAAGAAACTTCTTCTAAGACAAGGTAACAATACTCCTCATAGTTCTTGTACATACCATGTTTTCGGTACATATCTTGCATATCTATTTCCTAAAAGATAATATGTTCCAAGAGAAACTATACCTATGGAAGAACAACAAGATAAAGATTGCTATCACTATGACTACAAGTCAGACAATACACATGAAAGGATGAAGTACATCAACAACCCCAGGTAACAATTCATGTGGAAGATATTACATAAGTAACAACTGCAAGATAAGCCGAAATCAAAATCAATCTTGAAGAAAGCTAGAAGAAGTAAAGACATAAAGAAGTCAGCAATAAAGAGGAAAGTGGAAAAAGATTTGTGACACTTTGCAGAAGGCAATAAGGATGCAGACAAAAGCGTGGACTCTCCTAGATGGAGATAGCCGATTATATATTTCCAAAAGAAGAGCATGCATTCATGCATGAAGCAAGGATTAGGAGGGAGCTAATCCTAAATTATATGATCCATTGAAGATGATGAAGTATCTATCCATGGAAGCAACCATGAAAAAGCAGCACGTGTTCAGTGTGACCTTAGAAGAAGTCTTCTTCGAAAATAAGCCTTAAAGTATCCATGGTTGTCCATCCACATCCATGATCCTATGATGAAAGGAAGAAGTTGGAATCTTCAGGGCATGGAATCTATAGAAAACTCCATGGATATAAGAGCTAAAGAAAAACATAAGGAAGAACATGAAGATTCCAAAAGAGAAAGAAAAGACAGAACAACCAGTCATTGTATCGAGAATCACAAGACTACCAGCCTGACCTGAACTCACTAAAAGCAATCAAGCAGAGGAAATGAAAGCTGTGATGAAGAACAGTGTATGGAAGACTTGTGAATGTAAGCTTTTTGAGATCCAGAACTAGAGGTTTCTCCCAGATGGAGTGAGAAGACTATGATGATTGCTTGTTCTAGTAAACCGGACATACCTCTACATGAGTCATTATATCATCCGCAATATCCATGGGTTGGAGTTTACATCAGATGAATGCAAAGACTGTTCTCTAGAATAATTGAACAAGGAACGTATGTAGAACAACCTCAAGGCTTTGAGGTATACCAGGAAGAGACTCTTGTATGCAGATGGAAGAAGGTTTTGTATGGATTCAAACAACTTGGTGCGAAGCCTCCAATGCACAACAAAAGCGTGGTGAAAAACCTTCTATAACAAAGCTACTGTATCAAAATGGTTAATGAGAACTCAAGGATGATGGATTGCCAATCCATGACAAAGCTCTCATGATGACAGAAGAAGTACCACTTGGATATGTTCCAAGTTTGACCCTTGCCACGATGTTATGAGCTAGTAGGAAACAAAAGAGCTGAATTCAACTATGATGATCAGAGCTATATGAAGCCTTCAGAAAACCAGTGTTCTAGAAAGACCGAAGTACATTGAGATCAAACATTACATTCTCCATGATGAAGTCCAGAAAGGAGAAGTGGTTCTCCAATATATATCGGTCCAGGATGAGTAGTTCCTTTCTAGTTCGGAAAGTGGTTTGAGATTTCTGACGGACAGGGATTTTCCAGTTCGGAAAATGGTCCAGATTGAACGGTCATTTTCGTAATGAAAATGGTTCGATGGATTGTTGATGTAACATAGACAACGATTCCCCTTGTGGTTAACATAGGTAATGGTCTAGGACAGTCTCTCTTCTTGACGGTCACTCTCAGTAGTGGTCAAGAAGACTGGTCCACCTCGCCGGACAATCATTCTTTCAAAGCTCACAATTGTGAACAGTTTCGAAGAATGTTCCGTTTTGGATGTTGGTGCAGGACAATCATTTCCTTAGGAAATGGTCCGGACAGTCATTCCCTAGGGCAGATTCATTCTCCTCTAGGTTGCACTTTGTTTAGTGCTAGAGGAATGGCCCAGATAGGAGGTTGCACATATGAAGATATGGGCATTGACGCAATGCAGATGATCGTCGTGGCCGAGATTCTAACTCTTCTTACTAGCTCTCAAGGGATTTTGACTTATGGTCGATGAATAAATGCAATTCCACACTAGAGAGAAACTGATATTGAGACCTTCTTCTGGTATGCATTAAGAGGTTCATTCAGTTTTAATCCAATGGAGAATGGCTAGATCGAGGATTGAGCTTTGAAAGCCAAAATATCTTAGCCTCTTGCAACATTCAGTATGTCTTGCTCAAGGCAACAAAAATTTGTATAGTGAGGCCAAGAAGTTGGTGGAGAGCAAAGGAACCAACATGCTGATTCTATGACCATTGTTCACTAGAATTCTTATTGCGTCTATTGCATCGATCAATTAAAGAGTTATGATGAGAAAAAAAAAGCACTACGGTCTATAAGAAATCTCACGAAGATGTCCAGTAGCTTCAATGATGTCTGGAAGGAAGTTTGGGACTCATCCTTGCAAAAAAGAGCAACTATCTTTATTAGTTATTCGAGCTCCATTGGGACACTCCTAACACGGACTAGAGAAAGATCGTGCATTTGCTGTTTTTTTTGTCAGTCCGAATCATTGGAATATACACGACTTTCATGAGAGCAGAATAGTGAATCTATACAGTTGGCATCCATGGCTAGGTATTGGCGCCATTTGCTTATTTTATATACAACGGTTAGTTGGATTCTCTGTTTTCTCTATCCTGGTACACTGGATCCCCATAAAAATTGCCATTCTCCCGTGGCATGTCTTCTTCGGGGTTTTGAAATATCTGTTCGCGATAGCAAGAACAAAGTTTGGGTTTCTGGAGAAGCTTACCTTCAGGGTTACACACTTTCTGCCATTTTACAAAGTGAACTGGAACTTAAGGGGTACCATCCAGTGAGCATTGAACAAAGTTCTTCTGAGACCAACCAACCACGGTGCATCATGGAAGAGAGACATTGGCCGATATTGAAAACGAATATATTATCAATGAAGAACTCCTCTAGTTAGTGCTTGGTGGATATATGGATTGGTTGGTTGGTTGCGTTGCTGTGACAAAGGTGAATGAATGTACCAATATTTGATGTGTTCACTATGCTATCTTTTTTTTTATTGTTTGAAGAATATATGTGAAAGGTGCTTGGTTAAATCAAACATTGACTACCCATTGAAAAATGCTGCAAGTCGACTAAGTGGTGATGCTTTTGATAAGAACCCTTGAAAATCCTTCAGATAACATGAGTCGAGTTAATTTTTGTTGGTTGATGTTGCATGGCATCGCTCAATGATAAAAATTGTTAATACACATTAAGCTTTAGAATGGGTTGAAAATATATATATTCTTGTAATGAAGTAAAAAATGGAGAGAAGTTTGGAGAGAAAGTTTTGAGTCACATTATTGGTCATGTCAAAGATTTCAAGGAAAGATGTCAGGATCTTTTAATCTATGGAATCATTGTAAATTGAGTCTTATGTATAATGTAATATATGAAGGATAAGTACGTCAAGTCTTAGAAAATGTTATCCAGTAACTTAATTGAGTTAATTAAGTCAGTTAAATGGAAGGAGGGGGTTAAACGTGCGTCTTCAAAGGCAAGTGATCCCCTCCGCTCATGTAATGTAAAGTCGGTACTTAGTCGACAAGATCGGTTCCTTGCCGACCAGTTGATAGCTAATTGACAACATTTGGCCGATTAAAGTCTAGTACCAACCAAAAAGTGTTTTTGTACAATTAAGTTCATTGAGTCATGTAAAGTCAAGTCGCATGCGCAAAATCTTAGGATTGTAAAATACAGATTCCATATATTCTTAGAGTCGTGTAAAAGCATAACCATGATCGAGAAGCAACAAAACAACATTTTGACTGAGTTGTGAGCATTCAAACATTGGAGCAACATATTGAGTAAGCACAGTTGATGAGAGCATTGATGATGAGCATTGATCACAAAATTTTGGCAGCGGTTGAAAGTGCCCCAAAACAAGCGTGAGTTCTATGATGTATTATTTAAAAAGAGGCAAGAGCTTGGGGTTAATTTTCCTCAACTTTTGTCTAAAGGGATTTGCACCTTCTTGTGAGGGGATGGTATGTTGAATGATATATCCTTTGTAGGCCTTTAGTTATCATATGGCCATACAAACACATTCCTATACTTAGATCAAATTCTCTATCCATTTCCTTTCCTCTGGAGTTGTGCCCTTTCCAATTTGAATCAACTTGGGGTTTGCCTCTGACCCAATGTTCACTTCTATGTGATCTTGAGGCTCTTTGACTTCTTCCCTTTGTTTGTACCTATCATACTGATCAAAAATTTTCTCCAAAGGTACCAACCATAAGGGATCCTATTACCTTCCTCCAACTCAAACAATTCGAATTCGCCATAGATACCTTCTTGATCTCGCCAATCCACCTTAAGATCCTCAAATTCATCCAGGTTACTCATGAATCTTTCTACTTGGGAATCATCTTAGGAGACTTGCCAGTGCTCAACATTATTTGGGATGGAGGGCCTATACATGATATCCATTCTAACTTCGCTTGAGGTAATGATTTTGCAAGACTGGGAATTGGTTGTGGCTACAACTAGGGCATATGCTTGGGCATTCTGTTCTTTTCGGACAACATCTATTGAAAACCCATCAAGAGTCTATCATGCCCCAAACTGTGTGTCTATACCTTTTCAATTTTTCATTCTTTGCAACATAATTGTCTTTAACGTGAAACACTATGAGATTTGAGTTGCCAATTACTTGTAAGACCTTTATGCCCAACCCTAAAGCCAATTTTAATCCTAGCAGCAAAGCTTCATATTCCACAACATTATTTGTGGCCTCAAACTCAAGTCTATTGGCAAAATTCATGACATCACCCTGTGGGGAAATGAAAACAATACCGGCACCATTACCTAACTGAGAATGTGCTTCGTCAAAATGCGTCTTCCAAATCTCATCATTTTCCCTCTTCACTTCCTCTTCCTTGATCTTCAGGGCTAATGAATGTGAGAGGATTGCATAACTACCTATTTCATCATCCAAAGTGCAAACAATTTCATTCATGGGTTCATAGGGATTCTCTACATAATCTCCTAAATTGCTTACGATACAAATTGACATAAGTGCCTTCACAAGTTGGGATGGTGGCATAAGATAGATCCATTTGCAATGAACCACCCCTATTTGCAGCCCACTTTCTAGATAACAACATACCCCATGCATCCACAACATCAATAACTACAACATCCATTAAAGTTGAGATGTTCGGATATATAGCCAACTTGACATGCAAATATTTGATTAAACGAAACACTTTGATCTCCTTGGAACCCATAGTACATACGTTTCTGTATGGCCTAGTGATTTTAAGGCCTAATTGTCTCATTTCCTTTAATGACATGATGTTGGTTGATGCCATTGAATTCAACATACAATTGTGTAGCAATAGATTGTTTACTAGTATGGACACATCAAAAGGGGTCATGGCCTCCATTCTTCTTTCCTTGATTCATTGTTGCAACACTACAATTGTTGAAATATTGTAACTGCAAAGAATATTCTATTTATTATTGAGTCATTATTAAATAGATCAATCCCCTTTTGTGGATTAATCATGTTGGGCAATGTAATTGACCAAATCCCCTTTTGCGGATTGGTCAAACCCTAAATATATTATGCAAATTGAAAAGTCGGCCCCCAGGGAAATTAAAGTGGTTTTAACCACTAAGAAGACAAGTTGGCCCTGCCCAGTGAAGAGACACCTTTCCAGCACCTGCCAGTTTGTATAAATAAAGGAAGCCAATGCCTCATTTGATCACTCACTCAATCGCTCACTCAGTGCGCAAGTTTGGTAGCTGCAGTTGGGAGAAGAAGGAGGAGAGGCGCATTGCTTAGTGGAGGATATTCTCTAGTGTTTGGTTTATTGTCTTTCCATTGTATTGGCTATCTATATTAAGGAAGTTTTCGTTGGGTTTTCTCCCCCATGAGGGTTTCCTAGGATAAATGTTGTGGATCTTGTGATTGTGTTTCTCTCAGTGACCCTACCTATGCTATTGTTATCTAGTAAATTGAAAAGAAACCTAATAATAGCTCAAAACTTAACATGGTTTCAGAGCTAAGCTGAAGAGAGCATCTTTCACTGGATAAAGAAAAACATCATTGTTGCCGTACAAGAAAATTAGGGCTTTTTATTGAAGAGGAATTTCAGCTTAAAAATCATCTAGAAAAGTGCGCCCTAGCCTTGGGAACTCTTTGGCACCTTTAGCACACTTTTTCAGTGGATAGAACTCCCGGAAAGTGAAACCCTAGTTTTCACTAGTACTAGAAAACCAGAAAACCAGAAGTACCAGAAAACTAGAAGGACTAGAAAACCAGGAAACCAGAACCAATATCGAAAGTACCATTCCAGAATTCCGTTGGTCAAGTTTGAAGGGATAAAATTTGGATTTTCAGAAATCTGACTGCACCAGCTTACTTGCCTCAGCTCAACGCATCTAGCCACTGGATCAGAATTTCAAAAATTTGAAGTTTGAAAAATTAGGGTTTCCTCATAAAACCCTAAGTTGCAGTTTCAGAATCAGTTGCAATATCAGTTGAAGTATCAGTTGCAGTACCGGTTGCAGTCACCCTTGAAGTTTTTAAGAGTTGGTAATTATTACCGTTGCTACCAGATGGTGCCACTACCTGCAAATACTATCAGAGGTATGTATACACATATGTTTAAACTGTTACGCTTTAAAGGGTATTTGTAGGAGAAGGGATCTCTTACCATAGACCTGGAAGGATCTCAAGATCCAACACATTCAGAGGAATAATGCAACCCAGGTTTGATTATTCTGATATGCATCTATTTAATATGACATTATTTTGATCTAGGTTGCATGTTGAATCTATGGCCATCATACTAACCTTTGGTCAAAATTAAAGTCAAGGTATTAGATGGATTAAAGTTGAGATCATAGAGTTTATTCTCTAACCCAACTTTTTGTCAAGATAACATATTGTCTTATTACATAAGACAGGTTGAAGAAAGCACTTGTCATCTTGAGTGAAGGAGACTTGGAAGAAAAGCAACACACCCATTCTCGAGGACAAGACTCCAGTTACCAGGTTTGATTAATTAAGTTGATAAGATTCAAAGTTTCACATGACAAAGTTGATAACTACCCCATTACAAGTAAACACTATAGTTGAGGTATCAGTCTTTGAAAAGTATTATACTTGGTAGCATGTGAGCATATCGAGATAAATGCTTAATGTAATCATTTACCAGATACAACTAACATCTCCTCTAGGAGAAGCTTTTTGTGTTGATTCCAGGTTACCCTGGATGAGTGTTTGATCACAACACTAGAAGAGTGTTGATCTCATTTCGGTTGAGTCTGCCTTTCCAACTGGATAATCCTATTCTATATGTCTAGTTTTTTTGTGTGAAATTGGTTTCCATGCGTTTCTTAGCATCAATCAAGGTTGTCATGGGGTCAAGGGCTGGATTAGTAATATTCACAACTGCCTTCTTAGGCTCACTTTAGTTTGTGTGAGCTCTAGATGAACTTGATTGATTTGCCTTGCTGGCTGTGCTCATGTTCTTCTGAATCTTAATTGCTGCTTGCTAGGCAGCCCCAAGGGTTTGAGGGTCCTATTGTCTCAAATGAAAGTCTAACTCCCCTTCAAAAGCATCAAGATAATAAGTAAGAATAGTAGGCCCAAGGGGTTTAATGTTTTGGTTAAGTCTTTGGACAATTTGATTGAACCTCTTGTTGAATTCTTCCACCGTCTCATTCTTATTCCTCTTGGCTGTACTAAGGGCGGCCAATAGGTATCTATTGTCACATTTCTCCCCCCGCTTTTCCATAAGCAGGTTTTCTATTTGAGCCATCGTACTAATGTTATTTGCGAGCAAAGACATGAACCAGTCTAAAGCACCTTCTTTTAGGGAGAGGGCAAACAATTTCAATTTCACATCCAATTTGTCTCCACTTTCATGTTTCGTAAACACAGTCCTAAAAGCCCACTAGTGATCTACAATAGACACATCGTTGTTTCCTTTGAAGATGGGCAATTTATCAATGGCCTTCTCAGGCATGTCATGAGGATACCCTTGAACATTGGTAAATTCAAATGGCACATAAAATTCATCAATCCGATTGGCCATTGTGACTTGGGTAGGATTCGAGAGGTTTTCTTCAAACAAACAATGGATATCTTCTACGAAAGGGGTGTCTAAGTTGTTTGAGTTCTAGAGTCTATTAATTTGTTGATTGTAGAGTCTTTTTAGTTCTGGATTTAGGCAGACTATATCTTGGGAAGATTTTCTTGTGGAATATCTGTTGGGCAAAGGTTTACCTTGTGGAGTCGCAAGATGAGCTTATATGTTGATGACAAGTTAACTTAATGCTCATCAAAATGAATCTAAGGTATTTGAAACTCGGGGTAATGGACTTTGTCCCAGGGAACGATGCCAAAATGTTACCTCCTAGGTTTTTTCACTAGGTGTAAAAGTCTTAAGCACAAGGGTGAGACACTAAGGGAAACTCTACGCAAGTCACCAATGTCACCTCACTGGCTTTGCCTTTCTCACTTTTGACTATGGATGTTCCTAGCCATGGGGGATTCCCTAGCTCAACTTGTAGAAATTTCACCTACAAACTTGTCTAACCCTTGTAGGAATTGCATCAAATGCTTAGCCAAACTCTGATTTCCGTCTCCAATAAAACTTCAACAATCATGCATTTAAACCCAACACATTCAACTGTATTTTATGAGCAGAAACACAAATGACTAAGAACTTTGCAGTGGAAAATAAATCAACAGTAGACAAATATCAACCACACATTTGACACAGATTTATGGGCAATGCCCCTGGAAAAACCCCGAAGGGAAAACCAGCCAAGGAGAAATTTATTATGAGCTCATGAAGGATAATAAAATGAGTTTACAACAGTATATTTTCAGTGTATTAAATCACTGTACTTATCTCAGATACAATGCCCAAACTCCTTGAAATCTGTGTCATAGCACCATCTCGATTTGTGTTCAGCAATAGACAGTCAGACTGCCTTGAAAACAGAGCCCAGTTTCTGTACTTTCAAGTATGGACAATACAGATTTTTCTCAGCATTAAAGCGCCCAAAAATCTTTGTAAAAACTATCTCAAAATCTGTGCCAATATGCCTTGATTTCAGTGCCAAAGTACACTGTACGGACTGTCTTTTTCTTGTTGTTTGGTCTGCATAAAACTCTGTTGTATGGACTGATTTAATGCTGAAGCTTCTTGGGATGCGTGCCTCCTATTCTCTTTGGGATTTGTGCCTATCCTTATCTGCTGCTGCTCCTCTCTTCCTTTCAGCTCTTCTCTCAATCTCTCTTGGAAAAATGTGCCCCCATCTCTCTCAAATGCTTCTTTTATACAGCCTCACTCCTGTCCACGCAGGTGTGAAAAGAGGCTGTCCACAAGTGTCAAAAATCAGACCTGAACTGTCCAACAAATCTGCCCACAAATTCTGTCAACATGCTGTCCAAAATCTGCCCTGAACTGTCCACGAAAATACTCAAAAATCAGCAAGTCTAAGCCACCATTGGCTCTGATACCATGTAGATTTTCTAAGGTCCTATGAGGCTGCCAACTAAGGTCTGTCCTTGACCTTAGTTTGGCTCTAAGTTTCAACTCTGTGGCTGTCCCTTGCTGCTGTTTTAGGACAGCAAACAGTCACCAACTTTCAGCTCAATATTTTGATGGTTTAAGTGTCCTTTTGAGGTGCCCTTGCAATTGTTTTCTTTACTCAATGTTAGCACATGCAATATACATCAAAACAAATAACACTACCTCTAGATCTTTTAACTTTAAAATGCTGATCTACACTTCTAAGCATGCATGAAATTGACACATATGTTTTTGGTCAACATGACCCTGAACCCCCCCCCATGGGGAAAACCAGTTTGGAGCAAATATATATAGAAGGCCTCAAAGCAAAATGTACAACACAAGAAACATATACGAGTGAATCTGGTACAATAGCAACCGCTCTCAGATGCCTTGGAGTTCCTTGAAGACCTCCCCACAAGCCTTGTGAAATATGGCGCCCCTTGCCTTGGTGAGCCTTTCTTCCTTTGCTTGCCTTTGTCTTTATCCTGATGCCTTTGCCTTGACTTTGCTCTTGCTTGCCCTTTGAACTTGCCTTGCCTTTGTCTTGCCCTTTGTAGTAGCCTCCTCCTCTCAAGAAAGCCTCCTCCAAGATGATGGTGCGCCCCTCTCCTTAAGTGCGCCCCCTCCTCGTGCAAAAACTCAAATAGAGTGCCCTCCTTCACCCTTGCGCCCTCTAAGCTCTAGAGTGCGCCTCTCCAAGGTGAATGGCTCTCTCCACAAGGTATGGGCCTCTCCCACACTAGAATGCACCCTCCAAACTCAAGAATGCACCTCTCCTCTAGTATGTGCGTCCCTCCTCCTAAACACGTGCGCCCTCACTCACAATGGCTCCCTCTATAGCTCTAGAGTAAGCCACAACAAAATGAGTGAGCCTCCAAGCAATGGGTAAAGCCTCATGTTATCCCCGATTTCTAGGGATAACTAGGAGATCATGTCTCGAGGCCCACAGGTCCAATACATGGAGTACCGAGAGCAGGATTGACCTGAGCATGGCCCTGAAGGGCCCATCTTTCTTCTTCTTCATCAGACTTGTCCTGTTAGCAGCAACAACATCCATCACCTTTGGCTTG
>SNQJ01S0188240.1:7922-18293 GCA_010110895.2 Picea sitchensis | reverse complement strand
TTGCTCTCTCTTACAACAACATTCTCAGTAGAAGAAACATTGATGGATTTCGGCTATACGTTTGCTCCTAACCTCATCCATTAGGGGGCATCTATTATCACTGAAATTTCGTCCGCACATGGCGACAAGAACTCAGCATCGTCAAATAGTAATGAAGTCATTCATGGCACTGGATTAATTTCACAACATTGCAAAAGGGTCAAAAACTATACAAAGTAACCAAAAATTGAAGGGCGCTTTAAAGAAGATGGGTGCATGCGCATATGTGTGGAACAGAAACATACAATGTGCGCATGCACGCACGATGAGCGACTGTTAGCAAAAAAACCCACGCACCTGCTAAATGGCGCATTTATTGAATTGTTCGGCCTCCCAACCACTTATGGACCAGCTCCCAACCTGATTTGACCATCAAATCTGAGCTGAATCCGCATGGTAGGCTGGTCAAAGACCTAATTGAGCCCTAAAGAGCCCCTTTTCACACCTCAAAGGAGTTACATAATCACCCAATGCWATGCTATAAAAAGCCATGAAGAAACATCATTTTCTCAAGGAATTTCATGTAATGTTATGCTGCTTAGATTGTTTTAAGGACTCACTCCTTGGAAATAACACATTAGCACCATTTCATTGAGCTATCCACCTCTACATTGAGTGGATGTGATAGGAGTTCTTTCACCATCATTCTCATTTTCTTATTGTAAGGAGAGCAAGTTTCTGAGGGCATCAAGAGCCTTCCATTGGAGAAAGAAGGGAGTCATAGTCCCCTTTCTTCATTGTGCTTTGATTTCATCAATTGATCAGCCTAAAAACATTGGTGATATTGGTCTTTTTGTGTTTGTTATTTCTTTATCCATATGCTCATAGTTTTAGTTTGTTTTAATTTAATTTTTGCTTATAATTTTGTTTTTATTTTTCTAACTCTTTCCTCTATAGCTGTCATGCTCAACAAGACCCAAGTGGGCATGTAAGCACCCTTTATTTGCTCACCAAGTGACGAATTGGGTGCAAACAGACGGTTTTTCATATTTAGAGAGTCTAAAAACACATAAAAGGAGACTTCGATGGGGTACCTTTTTCGAAGGTAGTCTAGTCAGTTCAAAAGAAGGGGTAAACTAGCACCAATAAGAGGTCTATTCAAAACCATTTTAACAAGTGTGATAAAGACAAGATCACTCGACATTTTTTTCATTTTTTAAGGAGTCTGAAAAAAAATTAACTATGGACTCTGTCAGGAATGTTCTTCTGGACCATTTGAATGAGTGTGAAAGAATAAGGTCACTCAACAATCTTTTCAATTTTAGGGAGTCTGAAAAGAGCTTGGCTATGGACTCCGTGGGGGTTCTGTTTTCATAAATTTAGTCCCTCGGGCCCAAAAAAGGGTTAAAATTATACCTAAGGGTACTCTTCTAGAGATCTGAGGCCTCTAGAGTATAACTTTGTTCATACAGTTGACCATCTGGATTAAACAATGGGTAAACTACTGCCTGATAGATGTGACTTCAAATTTCAGTTTAATGAGACTGAAAGGCCATAAGATCGCTCGACAATATTTTCATGTTTAGAGGGTCTGAAAAGGGCTTAAAAGAAGACCCGTTGGGGGAATCATGTATGAAAACTGGTTTAGATAGATCTCGCTACTAGGCTCAAACCAAGAGTCTCTTCGATAGTCAATTTGGAAAGTCTCCCAAAAGGGAAGAAAACAAAAACCACGGTGTAATTCCTCTCGCAATATAGAAACCGTAGTCATGGCTTCAAGGATAGCCTCATCTAAAGGCAATTCAAAATCCAAGAAGTCATGCAAGAGAGGGTCGATAGTCCCAAAGGGTGAAGTAAAATGACCATATTCCATATGACAATGGAGGCTTTGGCTAGGATTGGTGGAGTCTATCAATGAAGAATCACAAGCACGAGGGCTTGAGGATATACAAACAACGAGATCAAACTTAGAAGGAGACTCAAGATTACTTGGACCAAGAGGGGGAAGCAAGGGATCCCATGCCCCCACTGGGTAAACCAAAGGATCGATTGCTAAGACAAAGTCTTAGGAAGGCAAACATGATTTCACAGGTTCATGCTCAAAAGCAATTGAACATCAAGGATAATATGCCACATAATTAACCCGTGTCAAGGTAGAGTCTACGCGAACGCTAGGATTATATAAAGGGGTAGTCTGAAATAATGTCAAATTAGGATGGTGATTATCAGATGCCATCTGGTCAATAGTGACAATGCTTCCATTGTGAGGGAAATTCATCACCTGGAAGAGCGTAGACACCACAATATTCATATCATATACATAATCATGCCCAAGAAGCATATTGAAATCTAACGGGCCTTGCACCACTATAGCATCAACAAGGACAGTTTTTCCACCTAGAGATATAGGTAACTGAGGAAGAACCCCCAAATATTCACTAGGACATTTGTCAAAAGCCAACAACTCATGTGAAGAAGACACAAGCTCGGGAGATCCCAAGACTTTCCAAACTGAGGATAAAATACTTGCGGAAGCTCCTTCATTCACAATGCATCGATAAATGTTTTTTGAATTAACTTCAACCCTTATTTGAAAAGCTGCATAAGAAGGAAGATGAGGCTCAACAAGATCATTCCAATCAAAAGAAACCATCCTAGGGCTTGGAGGGGATGTACTTAGAACAAGAGGAATGCCCCCTTGTTCTGAAAGTACTGAACTGGAAACACTAAAAACATAGTCAGTAGACACTTCACTCCCCAAGAGAGGAGTGGGATCAGCCGAAGACTGCGTCGGTGTGACCACTTTCTCAACCAATGGCTGCAAAGGCTAAGAGACTACATGGTGTAAAGGCATCTCACCCCTCAAAAGAGGAGTGAGATCATTCAATGACTGCATCAGCGTGACCACTTTCTCAACCAATGGCTGCAGAGGCTGAGAGACTACATGGTATAAAGGCACCTCACCCCTCAAAAGAGGAGTGGGATCAGTCGATGACTGCATCGACATGATCACTTTCTCAACCAATGGTTGAATAGGCTAAGAGACTACAAAGTCTAAAGGCACCTCACCCCTCAAAAGAGGAGTGGGATCATCTGATGACTGCATTGGCATGACCACTTTCGCAACCAAAGGCTGAATAGACTGTGAGGAAACCTAAGAAGACTCAGAATCAGAAGAGCTTGTAGACATGGACCACAATCTTTGTACCTCTGGAATGCCAAGGAAAAAATGAGTAAGGTGATCTCCCTTGCAAAGCTTACAAGGAAACTTAGGCTTACATCCTATCCAAATAGGTTTCTCAACAGAATCGATGCCCCTAGCATGACTACCAGTGGTTGGTTGCACATCTCCAACATGACTTGCAGAGGCTGGTGATGGGTCGATAACTTGAATTGCAAAGGCTAGAGACCTATTACCAGTATGACTAGCAGTGACTGGACTCTTTCCCCCAGCATGACTTGCAGAGGGTCGGTGATTTCCCCTATCATAACTTGTAGAGGTTAGGTGTTGGTATTCAACGTGACTTATATAGGTTTTCTATCTATCTCCAACATGACTCACAGAGGTTGGTTATTTCTTCTTCCTATTATTCCTCTTTCTATTTCATTTAGACTTTCGGTTACTAGTAACTGTACTTTCACCAGAGGCGGNCGGGAGAAGGAGGAGGAGAAGATTTTGTCGATGAAGAAACATCAGCAGGGTGCCCATGAATTAAGGTGCTTAACTGAGAAGCATCAATATCATTTGGGACATTTGGAATGGTACCCAACCAAACCGGTAGTCCCACATTCAACCTAGGAATGTACAAAGTGGCCATCAAAGGGAAACCAATGTTTTCGAAGAAAGGAAAAGCACAAGAATCCCCTTGTGAAGGGGTTCCTTGGTTGGTATCGTCAAGAAATTTATCCATGAAGATCTTATGGATAGGTTCTCCCCTTGCAGGATCGTTCAAATCCATAAAAGTCTCACACATTGACTCTGAAGAACCAGTGTTATCAAAACAACGCCTATAAAGAGGTGGCTCCATGTTTCTAAGCAACAAACTAAAAATTCCTCTCAACCAGTGGAGTGGGTAGTCTACCACCCTAGGTTAGAGAGCCAAATCCATGAATGACTAACTCACTATGTAAAACTAGGGAGCATAGAGCACACACTAAAAGTTCCTAAAGGCAAATCAAGCAAACGACTAACTAGTTGGAAGAACAGTTACACCAACCAACACTAGAGAAACTTACCGATGCAAGTGCAACTCAAATACAGAAGCACCCTCCGGGTATACTCTGTAAAGAGTGGCCCGATGTCTACCCTAGGTACTGCAGTATACCCCCGTGGTCACCTGTGTAAGTCCCTAAAATAAAGGCAACTAGGTTGCCAGCTCGTGAACAATAACCAGGCGGGTACATTTGACAGTCAGGTGGACCACAATGAGTGGGGTATCAAACCTAAAACCTATCAAGGGTATTGGAAGAAAGTGTTCTAGAATATGACTTAGGACCTCGAACATATTCGAAACCCATGAATCTTCATGGAAAATACAATCAACGGAATCCCAAGACAAGTCCTCTCTATGTGTTTCCCACTACGCTTGGTTCAGCTTTGGAGGGGTTATCTCCGCTACCTTTCCGCACGCAACCTCGTATTTAGCCCTTGTGTTGGGGGGGTCCCAGATAATTTCCACATTACTATACTTCTACACTCCTTATTACAGAATCGTATGTTTGTTTTATAGCCTTGAAGAGTTTCCTCTCCAACCTAAATCAAGGCTCTAGCCTAATCTAGTTGATGGACCCTACAAACATAAAAGTCTAGTTATTTTTAATTAGCATTCTTTTTAAGGCTTCATTTACTAAAAAGGTGTGGTAGTGCAACTGATGCTATTAAGACTCTTGCAGAAAAATGAAATGATAAGAATACTAGCAAAGAACAATTATCTTTCTTATTTTCTTTTTGAAATGCTTTTAAAATTAGAAGAAAACACAACGCTATGTTAATTTCTTTTTCTTTTTCAAATAACAATGCAAAGAAAATGGAAGGAAAAAAAGAGATCTGACAAACTAAGTTTTTTTATTATTTTCTTCCAATCAAAGAAGAAATAACAAAATATTCTAAAAGAAACTAATGAATGCACGTTTCATGGCCCCCCCATGCTAAAATATTAAAATTTCAAGCTAAAAATAAGTTTAAAAAGCTAAGAAACAGAAGAAATATTTTAATGAAAAAGAAAGCTATGTTGTAATCAGACCTAAGTTGTCAACTTCTATGACAAATACCAAGATTAAATCAAGGCAATCCCTGAGAGGTATAACTCTTGATAAGGAAGAGGATGACTGCCTCTCCTTAAACAAAAATTTTCTCAACAGGCACGTTGCTGACAGTTCAACAACCATCATGTGCATGTGAGTTGTGTAAGGTCAAAGAGCATGTACATGCATGCAGGCCTTATGTAGGCCACATGTACCTCTGTAACTCTTCAAAATGAAAATACAAGCAATCAAGCACTTGCAGAGACTACTGGTATTGAGAACCAGAATCTCTTAAAGACTCAGAAACTTACTTTGTCAGAAAAGAAAAAAAAATTCAAGGAAACTTTCATAGAAAAAAACCAATATCAGGTGGTACCTAAGCTACAAAATGCAAAAACAGAGACCAGAATGCGTTTTCAAAAAACCCCTGAGAAGGATCACTTCTGACAGGGAAGAGGATGACTGCCTCTTTAATAAAAAAATTCCGAACTTACCCACGCTACTGTCACTTCATCAACTAGCATGTCCATGCGGGTTGTGTGAAGGTTGGGCATGTGTACATGCATGCAAGCCTTATATAGGCTATGTGTACTTCTATGACTTCCCGAAAAGAAAATTCAGCCAATCAAAGAAAGAAGGGAGTACTGGTATAGAAGACCAGAATCCCTGCTAGCACATACTTTTGCAGAAACTCTAAAAACAAGTAATGAAACCAATTTTTAAAAATACCCAAAAAAGACTCCCAGAAAACCTTAGAGATCCCCAGTATGGTCGGCAATTCTATTGTGGGTGGGAATCCCTCCTACGGACATAGACTTTAAGGGCTTTAATCATGCATGGAGAAAATGACCATTTCAAAGGCATTTACTCTTTCCTATTCTCCCAACACAAAACCCCACATTCATGCAATACAAAGGTGTAAATGAGATTCAGTAACTCTACCTTAAGTCCTTCGTTTGATGTCAATCCCTTTTATTTCACTCGCTCTTTGATTGCAAGCCTCCTCCCAAAGCTGACCTGCATTCACACATGAACAAACAAAAAGTTGTGAACATGCATTTCATATACTAATTGTTGGGTTAGTTGTGTCAATATCATAAAATAAACATTCAACTAAAACACATGATATGGCAGGACAGGAAAAGTATTCCTTTTTGTATTAATCTTCACAAGAGTAAACTTACAACATGTGGTTGGCACTACTCCTCGAAACTAGTCCTTCGCTCCTCTTCAACTATCCTCCAACTAACAGGAAAAGTATTCCTTTTTGTATTAATCTTCACAAGAGTAAACTTACAACATGTGGTTGGCACTGCTCCTCGAAACTAGTCCTTCGCTCCTCTTCAACTATCCTCCAACTACTTTTCTCTATACTTCTCTTTGCACAAGGATGACCAAAGGTTGAGACAAGGGGAATGCTCAATTGGTAATAGTCTCTTTACTATGATTTTCCTCCTTTCAAATGGGACCCCTACCCCTTCTTTTATAGGCTAGAAGGAGCTAGGTATTTAGTCTAATGACTGGCCATGCATGGCTGAAAGGTTTAGTTAACTTGCCCAAAGCTATGTGTTCCGTCAACAACTTTCCTTTTCTGTGCTTTTGTAAGTACACATGGGTTTTATTGGGGCAGCTAGCGTATACACATGTGCATTAATGGAGTAGGGTGTGTGGGCCTTTATAAAGGGGTTTTTTTAAGAAGATTTGTTCAATAGTGTTTTGGCAAAGAAGGAATCTGAGATGGCCTGATGCCAGGTAAGCATATCTGGTGCAAATTAGGGTTATAATAGGTATGGAAGACCATAATCCCTTAGAGACCTAACAACTTACAAAGAACTCAAAGAGGTAATTAAACCAATTAAAACACCCAAAAATATCCCCTAAAAATCCTAGAGGCTCCCTAATATGGTCGCCAATTATGTTATAGTGGGAAAACCCCCCTATGGACTACACTAGGGTTCAATCGTGCAGGCGGAGCTAACCTTCTAAAGTCTCCTAATTTTAAAAACTATCCCAACAATACCCCACATTCATGTATAAAATACAAAGTATAAGGATCCAGTAGTCTTACCTTAAACTCCATGTCCGGTGTTGATCCTTCTGCATTCGGTCACTTCTCGACTGCAAGTCTCCTCCCAAGGATGACCTGCATTCACCAAAATATAAAAAAGAAACTACAAACATTCATTCTATATATGAATTAGTGGGTTAGATGTCATAACAAAATGTAAATCAAACATAAAGATTGAACACATCATATGGCGGGACAAAATAAGTACTTCTTTATATTAATCTCACAAAGTTACTTACAAAATGAGATTGGCGACTGCTCCATCCTGGGCTCCTCTTCACCAATATCCAATTGCTTCCACATATCCTTATTCTCTCACACTTCTCTCTAGAGAATGGGCATAGGCTTATGGATGAGGAAAAGGGAAAGAATAGGGAATTCTAGCTCAAAACTCACAATGTGGCTGCAAATTCTTGGGGCAAGGGGGGAAAGTGAAATGGGTAGAGTTTCACTGTTTCTATGTTTCTCCTTGGAATGAGACCCCAACACCTCTTTTACATGACAAAAATATGGTTATTAGGTTGGTTCACGGCCTATAGGTGGTGGATTAGTTGGGAAACTACCCAATAGCCCGTAATCTCAACGAATCCCTTGCAAATTTTTATTTTTTGCAACTTTTGTGGGCATACATGGGATGTAATGGTACAACTAGCATACGTACATGGGTAGTAGTGGTGCAACTAGTATACATACGTTGGAAGTAGTGGTGTAGGGTGCGTACATCTTTAAAAATAGTGTTTTTAAGAAGAGTTATTCAGTGTTGGCTTGGCAAAAATAGTAAGTAAGATTGCTTGATGCTAGGTATGCATGTATGGTGCAATTTAGGTTTATAACACAAGAATTTTTTTCCTTCACCAAAAATCAAATCAGATGGGAAAAAGCACATAAGACCTTTATGAAAAGGGAGATTGGGTTAGATCTTTGGATCAGAGGGGAACCTCTAAAATCCTTCCCAACCATCATGCAACATAGGACATTTATGAAGAGGGAAGGTGTGGTATACTCTTTGGCCCCTATCCACCAACAAGTTATATGCTCAGGCATAGCATATTTTAGGGAAATTAAGGAAGAATCTCTTGTTGCTTCCAAACTAAGATGGGATGCCTCCTCAAATGAAGTCAAGCGCAGGGACCCCTTTAGTTTCAAAAAACATTTTGCAGCTACCTTTAGAGTGGAAAGGTACACTAGAATGATCCAGGAGGAAGGACCCGCCTGGATTGGGTGCAGATATAATCCCTCTATTATTTGGTTTCCTCCAAAGGGTTACCAAAGAGATTATCAAATTAATAGAAAAAGGGAATAATCTTCTTTCGAAGAGCTCAAATGCAAGAATGGGTTCAGGGAACCTGGTGAACCAAACTTTCCTCCTTATAACATTATTTCTTTACATGTAAGATCTCAGCTTGCATGAGGACATGCAAGAAGGTAAGATGGGGGGTATGTTGAGTTGTGAAAAAGGTACAAATATCCTCCTTATTTCCATGGTTCAAGATGTAGTCTTGATTGACTTTTTCTGTTAATTAGGAATAATTAGGATAGAAAATGATTAAAATGTCTTCTAGAAATATTATTGAGTAATGTTATATAAATTCTAATATTTGGTTGGAATTGTTTGATTTTAGTGCAGGAATGGATAAATATCATCAAACCCAAGATATTTAAGGATATTTTGAAGATATGAAGACTGTTGAAGGTTGAAGACATGAGGCACAAAGCAGTTTGGAGGAAGATTGATTCCATATTTTGTAAACTTTATAAATAGTAAAAGCAATCCTGAGGACCTCTCGATCCTCAGGATAGATTAATTTACCCATATCATTGTAATATATAGAGGGTAATGAATGAGAGAAATCAATCTAAGAATTATTTCCAAACATTCAGAATTCCAAATTTCTCTACGCAACCAGCCTTTTGTAAATGTTGTACCAGTTATGGAATTAATAGAATTTTTTGGCGTTTTCACCATTCTTACATACTGAGTTTCCAGTAACAGTGCTTCTGAGGACCAAGGGCCCAGTATGAAGGAGTTATTGTCTCAATCTATAATTGTATTAGTTTGATCTCCATTTGGTGATTTAAATCTCTTTTGCAATAGTTAAGATAAATGCATAAGTGTGTTAATGATTTTATTGTTGATTAAGGTTGGTTGTCATTGATGTCAACCCTTGAAAAATGACCCGTAGCACAAAGGTTGGGTAATGGACCCAATATTGTTTGATGTAAAGATGACTCATTATTGTCTTGTCGTGGTTGATAAAAGGTAGAAATGGATGAACTCCAGAGTGGTCTTCTTATGGTGAAAGCCCTCATGAGAAGATGCTTTGCGGATTGAGTTATCCTAGAAGTATGGTTAGAGAACCCATGTTTATTTGTGGAATAATGAGATGAACACAAGTGAATTTTTCAGTGAAACTATCCTATATGGATAGTGTTTTTCATGCCAGTTCTAGTGGTATGTGGAACATCACATAACTCCTCATGGTTAGAGAGTTATGGCCATGATAAGTTGGAGATGTTAGATTACTGAGAGGGGGCGTGAATCAGTAATAGCGTAAGTATAATCCTTTTTCTCCAAATAATCCAAGTGTTATATCAATGTGGAATTATTATCCAATGATGAGCAATATGAAATGAACAATCACACACATACACAGTACACCAGTGTTTTACATGGAAACTCAAATCGAGAGAAAACCACAGAATAATTTATCTTATATATCTTGAAGAATTACATTCATTGGAAGCACCAACTTCCTTTGTTTTCCAGCTGCAATTGGAAGGAGGCTCCAACCCCCTAGTTTCACAGTCTACAACCTGAGGGAATCTCCAACTCCCCAATTCTTTGGAAACAACCAGAAGGAGGCTACAACCCCCTATGTTCTTCGGCTACAACCGGAAGGTGGCTACAACCACCTGTCCTTTCCCCATCCAACCGCCCTGAAGTAGAAGTAGAATGATGGAACCATTGTCACACTATCACTGTGAGATATACCACTGTAAACATGTACCAATAAACCTAAACCATGCATCAATCATGCATCAACCTATACCTCAACCTATAATCAACCTGTACCATAAAC